>OZ020299.1:1885793-1988412 GCA_963971205.1 Aethes cnicana | reverse complement strand
TACTCGTAAGTGGGGATGTAATTTTTTTTTCTTGCATACCTCATGGTGCGGCATATCGTTGAATAGGTCTTAAAAAAATATTGTGGGTTTGTTAAAAACCATTTTTTGATTAAGTGATGCGTTTGTGAAATATTAAGCTTTAAAGTGCTATTTTTTGTTAGAGTCACGTGTCCCCCCCCCCCCTGCCAGCTAAATGGTGGTATTTGGATGGCTGAAAAAAATCACGGTTGTGGCATATATAACGTAGTTGAAAGGAAAACTATCAGAGCTAAGTAGGCTGTACAAACTTACGAGTAATAGTCGACCAATTTTATAATGATGATTTTTCTCGAGCGGCAGGGGCGTCGGGCAGGCACGTCATACCACAGGCTAGCTAGATGATAATAAGTCTTAGAAAGGTACTGTGGGCATCCTCAACTTCGGAACCCTATAATTTGCGCGTGGCCCGACACGCACTTGGCCGGTTTTTTTTCATGATTCATGATACACTTCGTCAATTTAAAAATAGCACAAGTTAATTAATTTATTGAAAAATCTCAATGACATTGATACCATCTAGTTTTATATTCATTTCAATTAATCAAACAACATTATCCAAAAATATTATTATTAACTCTAAATTCTAAGCAAATAACATTGACATACATATTATACTTTATTTGTTTTTGTAACTAACACTAATGTTGACTATGAATGTTGAGTATACGTATAATTGACTTGTATATCAGTTTCTATCTCATCATCATCATCATCATTTCAGCCGAAAGACGTCCACTGCTGGACATAGGCCTCCCCCAAGGCTCGCCACTCAGACCGGTCCTATGCTACTTGCTTCCACCGGTTCCCGCGACCTTCACGAGGTCGTCGCTCCATCTTGTTGGAGGCCTACCGCCAGCTCGTCTCCCGGTTCGCGGGCGCCACTCGAGAACTTTCCGGCCCATCGGCCATCAGTCCTGCGAGCAATGTGCCCCGCCCACTGCCACTTAAGGCAGTTTCTATCTATTGCAATGTATTCTCTGCCAAGGTATAAATATACTTGTTGTTAGTGTACCTTTTCAAATAAATAAATACAATTTCGCCAATGTCAAGCGATTGGCCTGGAGGCCGAACAGTGTACGGTAATAATGATAAATACAATACAATACAAATACACTTTATTGAGCAACAAAATAAGTTATTTCAAAAATAAGATTTTCGAGACACGCTTTTATTGCTGACTACTTTTCTTTATAAATCTCCTCACGGGCGTAGGGTACTATTTAGGTGCTATTTTTTGAGCTATAAATTATTTCTTAGAACGAAGCCGTTCCAGAGATCCACGCGGTGTACGCCAGCTTGACGCTCGGTAGCGTACACCGTGAACCGGCCTTATATTTCGAAGAGTTCAAGGATACTATTTTTTTGATCTAGATATTCCGTAGGTACTATTTGGGTACTATTTATTTGCATAATCAGATCCTGTATAACGTTACGGTGTACTCTATCTTGACGGTCACGATGATTTGTAGCGATACAAATCATACATCCACTACTGTATCCCTACAAAATGTCTCTAAAATTTTGAAAAGCTGTCAATGGACAAGAATACGCGAGGCTCGACGCAGATGGCGCTGCAAACGCTTGACTCAAACCAAAACCCAAACAGTGCAGCTTTCAAATTTTTACGGGTTTTTTTGTTGAAAATTTCAAGTAGATTTGTTTCAAATTGGCTATGGGTGAAAAATGACAATGTGCTCGATTATTTTTTTTATGGATAGGAATAACCTTCCGTATCAAGAGAAAAAAATCTCAGAATTTTCCGTGCCGTAGATTTCGCGTAAAAAAAAAGAAATTGATTTTGTGTTATGACGATTGAAATAAAGGTGTTTCCTTGGTTCAAGTATGCAGCACTACTTCTTAAAAAAAAAGTGTTGACACTATTGACGGTGACAGTTCTTGCTTCATTCGTAATAACGTGTTTAAAGCATACGTCGTCGTTCGGGCCAAGTAGATTCGAAAGTCCAGTAAGCAAAAGCAGTCATCAATAAGCCATTTTTCCAATAAAATTGTTAAAACACGTAAAGTTATGTTCGTACGAAGGAAGCGAGAACTGTCACCGTCAAATGTCAACACTTTTTTTTTTCAGATACATGTGCTGTGCTTACTTGGACCAAGGAAAACCCGAATCTTTTAATCGTTATAACGCAAAACCAATTTTATTTTTTACACAAAATTGACGCCACGGAAAATTCTCGGATTTTTTAATCTTATTACGGAAGGTTATACTTATCCATAAAAAAAGAATCAAGCACTTTGTCATTTTTCACCCATAGCCAATTGTTAAATTTTGACCGCAATTTTAATTTTGGTTCAGTTATTTGTGATGAATACCAATGCAATTATACCTGCCCCAGATACATACCAATTCTTTCGGAAATACGCGTCGTCCGTTCTCATTGCATCCTGGAACTGCACAGCGCGGCATTTTTTAATAATTTCAGTAAAACCAACAACAACAAATATTTCTCTATGTACTTGACAGATGGTTTGGGTCCAGCGATTGCAGCGCCCCTAGTGGCCAAATTATGGAGATTTCTTGTGTATTGTTCCAGAACGAGACGGTGCTGAGCTATCATCTCTACATCCACATGTCTAAGAAGCCGTTTGCCTGTCCGCACTGCGATAGGACGTTCGCCGTCAAAAATTCAAGAGACGTAAGTGAGGTTCATTACCACAGAACATTTAATAGTACCACGTTATGAGTTTAGATAATCTATATACAGGGTGGAAAGATCGAATGCCACATGGATGGCAACTACCTTAAATATTGTAAATAGCACATTTTGTGTAAGGGAGACTTTCCTTTGTTTTTAAAAACAGTAAATACTGCATTTAAGGATTTATGAAAAATCGCTTGCCTCAGTCGGGACTCGAACCGGTCAAATGTGACAAAAAATAATGTGCTGTATTTTATGATGCAGATTGAAAGGGTTACTGATAAGGTTCATTTTTCTCTAAATAACAAATACAATCAGAATAACGGAAGGCCATGAAAATTGTAAACGAAAAATTAAAACACACAAAATAAAACAATATTCATTTAATAACCTTACTGAAATGAAACCTTGCTAACTAAAGTAGTTGTTCAAAATGAGCCCCGTGTGTTTTAATTTTTCGTTTACAATTTTCATGGCCTTCCGTTATTCTGATTGTATTTGTTATTTAGAGAAAAATGAACCTTATCAGTAACCCTTTCAATCTGCATCATAAAATACAGCACATTATTTTTTGTCACATTTGACCGGTTCGAGTCCCGACTGAGGCAAGCGATTTTTCATAAATCCTTAAATGCAGTATTTACTGTTTTTAAAAACAAAGGAAAGTCTCCCTTACACAAAATGTGCTATTTACAATATTTAAGGTAGTTGCCATCCATGTGGCATTCGATCTTTCCACCCTGTATATAAAACAAGAAACTGACTGACTGATCGATCAACGCAGAGCCGAAACTACTGATCGTAGAGACCTGAAATTTGGCATGCAGGTTCCTTATGGAACGTAGGGGAGCACTAAGAGAGGATTTCCCGAAATTTCCACGAGAACGGAAAAAAACGGGATTTTTCATTTTAATATTTCTGCGCATACGAAGTTGCGGGGAAAAGCTAGTAAATAATAAATAAATATCTTGGGACATTTCACACATATTGACCTAGCCCCAAACTAAGCAAAGCTTGTACTATGGGTGCTAGACAACGATATAAATACTTATATAGAGAAATACACACATAATATATAAATACTAACATCCATGACTCGAGTACAAACATTTCTGATTATCACACAAAGTTTGTCCCGAGCGGGACTCGAACCCGCGACAGTCGGAACAGTGGGCAGGGTCACTACCAACTGAGCCAAACCTGTCGTCAAAATAAAGAGAGATACAATGCCTTACACCTTCACCCCCTCGCACCTGACACAAATGTTGATCTCAGCCACAGAATATTTAATAGTACTACATACAGAATGGCCACGGAATCACCCGCCTGAACCTAGCCGGCGCGCAACTCGCCCTTACCGACATTTGTTTCATCCGGAGATGGAGAGTGAATCATTGGCCCGCGTAGTGGTACACACACATTTACAAGTGTACAGACGTCCTCGCACGCAAACTTTGACACTTCATTCGAATTGTGTTCGAAATCGTGCTTTTATAGGCCGTGTCCGCCGTGTGTCACTTCTTACAGGAGCTCTATACGAAACGTTACACAGGGAAAGGGAATGTCTGTATCCCTCCGTCCAAGCGTCATAGCGTTGAAACCGAACTTTAAATAGCTAGATTGATAGTTCAATTTGAATGCCGTGATGATTTTTAAATAAAGGCTGTTTATGTTTGACAGCTCGCACCATTCTCGCTCAGACTCACTAGGGCTGCGTTCCGAATTACGCTCACAGCCCCTTGCATTCTTTTTCCTTTTGAAAGTCGACTCTTGAGAGGAAAAAGGATGCAAGATACTGTGAGCGCTCTGAGCGCGATTCGGAACGCAGCCTAGGTTATGGAGTGTGGAATGTATCTTGGTAAGGAGCGCAATCTTATATGGCGAAACAGTTGAAAACTTGTCCAGCGGATTTGATAAGCAGCAAACCAAAACACACTCTCCTCACAACCGTTTTCGCCTCAGCAGCGCCATCTGAAGGCGCTACTGCAGACTATCCGCCTAGGTGGCTTGACTGGAGTGGCGACCGCAGCGCCCCCAACCTACCCGATTTGGTGTCCACATTTGGAACTATAAAGATTGCGCTCCTTTACGTCAACCCTCCATAGCCACATAGATATTAATTCACGTTGACATTTCAATTTGGTGTTGCTATATAAAACGCTGAACTATAGTCGTTAGTGAAGCTACGTTTATACGCGCGTGCCCGAGCTCGTGAACGTGCCCGTTGAATGTCGTTTTGAACGCCGTGCATGTAAACATGCAATGATGTTTGCCGAACAACCGATAGGAGACCGACAGCCGACCGATCGACGGCGTTCACGTTCACGAGCGCGTTCAAAAACAGCCTGTTTACACGCTCGTGCCTGTGAACGCGCCCGTGAATGTCGTTTTGAACGCCGTTCATGTAAACGTACCATGA
This sequence comes from Aethes cnicana, assembly GCA_963971205.1. Lineage (NCBI taxonomy): Eukaryota > Metazoa > Arthropoda > Insecta > Lepidoptera > Tortricidae > Aethes > Aethes cnicana. The sequence goes on along the minus strand of OZ020299.1, from coordinate 1,983,297 downwards.
AAGATCTGCTGAAATTCTGGTCAGGCTTCAATACATGGAGGGTGTAATTTGTGTTGGCAAGGAGCGCAATCTTATATGACGAAACAGTTGAAAACGTGTCCAGCGGATTATATACGCAACACACTTGCCTCCCCCCCCCCCCCCGTTTTCGCCATCATTCGCCTCAGCAGCGCCATCTGAAGGCGCTACTGTAGATTAGCCGCCTAGGCTTGACATTTTACAGTTGCTGTTGCGCAAAGTATAAAGATTGCGCTCCTGTATCTCAACCCTCCATACTTTAATAGATTAACCAACCATTTCTTATGCAAATCGAGTGCAATTTTTAGGAGTATTCTGGATTACTAGTGTTGACTAGTACGTAACGTACCTACATAAATGCATAATGGTTGATGAAATCATCACACTTGCTCGAAAACGATGTCATTACAGGCAGGCAAATCAGTCTCTAAGGTCCATATTATGACAACGGGCTTTCGAGATTTCTTATGAGTCGACGGGCCGCAATGTATTTTACATCACCCTTGGCCGTAAAGTGGGATTTTCAGCCCGCTACGCGGAGAGAAAATCTCACTTCTTGGCCAAGGCAAGACGTAAAACTTTTGACAAACCACGGGCGGTAATTCGTAAAGTCCACCACCCTAGGTCTGTAATGTACTATAAACGGCGGCACCATAGTTAGTGGACAGTACGAATTGAATGTTTAAAAATAAAAAAAAGGTTTGTTCGCGATGCCGATTAACCTACAGGCACAAGTTCACAGGTCGTCCTAGTGAATATTTCCTGTATTTTCCTCGCAAGTGCGATGAAAAACATTGTGTGTATCACAGGCGGTATAGGAATTGCAGTCTCGAGCCCTTTTAAAGCCCTCGACCTTCGGTTTCGGGCTTATAAATGCTCTCGACTGCAATTCCTCGTTTACCGCCCTTCATACACAATGTACTATTGTGACTAAGAGATAGTTCTCTTAGTGTTTTGTGACCATAGACATAAATAATACTTCGTATGGACCCGGCCTAACGTAGATACATGTCATGTTTCCCCACTTCATTGGTGTCCAATCCAAAGTTACAACTTGTATCGTGACACTAAAGCAGGGTCACATTTTTTCAACGAGACGAGTTTTTAGATACTGAGAAACAGTTTCGAAAAAAGTTTTTTTAAAAACGCTTATTGTCACGCACGCTCGGTGACAGAACTTTGGATTGGACACCGTGGAAGTGGGGACATATTACGTGTACGTTAGACCGGGTCTATATTATTTACGTCTATGTTTGTGACTCTAACGTTGCTTGTAGTGGCACATCTATACCCACACCGGAGAGAAGCCATTCCAATGCGACATCTGCCCGCTCGCGTTCAGGATCGCCAGCAACCTGAAACGGCACCGAAGGGTGGTGAGTACCTCCATTCAAGAATTCAAAATTCAATATAATTCAAAATTTAATAATTACATATTGTATACGTTTAAATGACGATAGGGTATAGGGTAATCGTGTGTAGTTAGGTACAGATCTTCTACTATCTAAAGTCCCGCGCCTTCACATTTCAAAACGCTTCAATTTTTATATTATTATTTAAAAAGCACCACTAACACTCTCATCGCATAGTTGATGGCTGTCTCGGCACGCACACATGTGTTGAGAGTGTTGGTGGTGCTTTTTTTAAATACATTGAAGCGTTTTGAAATGTGAAGGCGCGGGACTTTAGATAGTAGAAGATCTCTAGTACTGTATCGGTTGGCGCATTTGAAAAAGGTGCCGGCTGAGAAACAGCGCTGCACGCGTCCACCCCGCGTCCTATTGCCACAGTTTTTCACATTATGTTAGTGTCATTTTTAGTGTTAATATGGTGGTCAGTAATTTTTCTTTTTTTATGTATTGTTTGTTTTTTTGTGGTAATAAACGATTTTCTTCTTCTTCTTCTTCAATCATTTATTCAGCAAATGGGGGCTATCGCGTGTGAATTTGCCACTAGAGGCGCTAGTGTCGCGTGAGGTCCAATAACATTCACTTTTCACTGGTTTTGGCGGGCTTCGTGACATAAATGATAATTTCTTTAATTTACCTGTTGAAAAGTGATCTCCTTCGTGAAATTATCGCCAATATGGATTATTTGGCGATGAATGTGAACGCTTTGAAATAAAATAAATAAATCCGAACAAAACGGAACTGCACAACATTGCGGCATAGCTACTCGATATGATGATAGTTATTTACCTATCTATACTATAAAGAGCAGAACCCGGCATGTCTGTATGTAGAAAGAAAAGTTCAAAAAAAGGAACGGGGGGTCTAAAGATGTATGGCCTGTCTGTCTGTTTGTTAGAGTTAATCTCCGAAACTACTGAACCATATGGCTTCTGCCCGCGACTTCGTACGTGTGGAATATAAAATTGCCGATAACTTTTCTCTCCGACGTCCGATTTTAATCAAACATAGCTTGTATGTTGCTCCAAATAATGCTCTATCCATCCTTGAACACTGCATTCAAATCGGTTCAGTAGTTTCGGAGATTAACTCTAACAAACAGACAGACGGACAGAAACGATCTCTAAAAATCGCTGTTTTGTGGTCTACCATACATCTTTAGACCTCGCGTTCCTTTTTTTGAACTTTTCTTTCTATGTACAGACACGCCGGGTTCTGCTCTCTTATTATAGTAATAATAGATAGATAGATGGTCCAGTAACTTTATACATCAGCGTGTGTGTGAAATCTGGTAGTTCTGATTTTTTGCAGGCTTGTTTATGATGTTGGCCTAATGTATAATCCATTGATCTTATTAAAAGTAAGGATTCATAATCAGCCCAAGAAAAATAGCCCGTCAAAACGGGTGCCCGAACAACTCGGACACCCGTTTGGCGCTCAGTAAACTTGACACTTAAGTCTTATAGTGTTAGGTTTACTTTTGTATAAAATATTTATCTTGACACATATTATAAAGAGGCGTTATTAGCATATTGGAACATATTTTCTAATGTCAGTTTGCTCCATATATTTTGACATATTCTGTTAAGCACAGTTCGTCCATATGTTATTATAGGAAAATGTTTTCAAGTTTTTAACATCGGCTATTTTTGTGAATGCCTAGTGGTTCGACCTACCGCCTCTCATGCCGAGGGTCGGGGGTTCGATTCCGGCTCGCACCTCTAAGTTTACTCATGTGCGAAATTAATTGAATTCACCACTGAGCTTTTCCATGAAGGAAAACATCGTGGGGAAACCTGCACGCATCTGCGAAGTAATTCAAAGATGTGTGTGAAGTCCCCAATCACTGGGCCCGCGTGGGGACTATAGCCCCAAGCCCTCTCGTGTCCAGCAGTGGGACGCAAATAGGCTGTAGTAGTGTATTTTTGATATTGCTTTATGCTTCCAAGATCCTGTAAGGGCCTGTATCTCATCTTATCTTTGCCCGCGACAGGTGCACCTAGGCCAGAGGAAGACCACGCCCTGCCCTCTCTGCGGCAAGATGTTCTCGGCGCCGTCCGCCGTCAAGCTCCACGTGGACACCGTTCACCACCACAAGCCCGCCCCGCGCCGCCGCCCGCGCAACAAACAAGCGGGAAACACAGATCAATAAACACTCTTGATTGAGCCCGATGAAAACCTTTGTTTCAATACTACTAACTTCAGCCTATTTGCGTCCCACTGCTGGGCACAGGCCTCCGGGGCGAAGTATATTATTGTATCGTGCTTCGGCTCACGACTTCGTCCGATATCGTAGAACAAGGCTGCCTTGCCACTGTGGCAGAGAGGTGGCGAGCATCAACCAATGAGGGTCTACTATAGGTACTACAGCCTTTTTGCGTCCCACTGCTGGGCCCAGGCCTCCTCTCATCACGAGAGGGTTGGGCTACAGTCCCCACGCGGGCCCAGTGCGGGTTGGGGACTTCACACACATCTTTGAATTACTTCGCAGATGCATGCAGGTTTCCTCACGATGTTTTCCTTCACCGAAAAGCTCAGTGGTAAATTCAAATTGAATTTAGTTTACTTATGTGCGAAATTCAATTTTGTTTCAATAAATCTAATCAATTTGACGGCCGGATTGGTCCAGTTGGTAGTGACCCTGCCTTCTGTTCCGATGGTCGCGGGTTCGAGTCCCGCTCGGGGCAAGCTTTGTGTGATGAACACGAATGTTTGTACTCGAGTCATGGATGTTTAGTATTTATATATGTATGTATTTCTCTATATAAGTATTTATATCGTTGTCTAGCACCCATAGTACAAGCTTTGCTTAGTTTGGGGCTAGGTCAATATGTGTGAAATGTCCCAAGATATTTATTTATTTATTAAATCCTTAAAGAGTCCCCAGTACGATCCTTTCTCCATACAAACGTAGTTAGAGATCTTCTACTATCTAAAGTCCCGCGCTTCACATTTCAAAACGCTTCAATGTATTTAAAAAGCACAACTTACACTCTCAATGTGTGGGTGCTGGCTGAGACAGTCATCAACTATGCGTTGAGAGTGTTGGTGGTGCATTTTAAATAATAATAAAAAAATTGTAGCGTTTTGAAACGTGAAGGCGCGGGACTTTAGATAGTAGAAGATCTTTATCTGCATGAACGTATTCATACAGAATTAAGGGTAAGTTGATTCAAACCGTCCGTTAACGTCGAATATTTTACTATGGGATAAAATGACGTTTGTGTATGGAATGACAGCTCGGCGGCCGTATTTAAAGCTACGTTTATACGCGCGTGAACGTGCCCGTTGAATGTCATTTTGAACGCCGTGCATGTAAACATACAATGATTTTTGCCGAACAACCGAGAAGAAACCGACAGCCGACCGATCGACGGCGTTCACGTGCACATTCACGAGCGCGTTCAAAAACAGCCTGTTTACACGCTTGTGCCTGTGAACGCGCCCGTGAATGTCCCTTTGAACGCCGTTCATGTAAGCGTACGATAAAGGGCCCTACAGACGACCCTACTTGCAGGGCCTGCAGCAGTGATGTTGGAGTAACTGACAACTGGAACTGCTCATGAGTGTGGCTATACTCACACATATAGAGATAAACCTCCACCAATACTCTCAGCGCATAGTTGTCGGCTGTCTCAGAACGTACACATGCGTTGAGTGTTGGTGGTGCTTTTTAAATAATAATAAATACATTGAATCGTTCTGAAGTGGAGGCAATTCAAATTCAATCATTTATTCAGCAAATTGGCCACATAGGGGCACTTTTACACGTCAGAAAAAAGAATTTACCAGGCGCGTTACCTCCTATAGTAGATTATTTCTACATGGTAATTTTATGGTAGAAACTATTGTCATTTTCTGGCAACATTTAATTTCTGTCAAAGTTTTGACAACCGGCGTTTATTTTTGTTCGTTTGTGTGTGATTTCCATGCGCAGTTAGTTCTATGCAAATTTTCAAGATTGTCAGCAACTTAAAAGCAAATAATGAAAAACAGTATTGATAGTCAATTTTAATTTATTACAAATTATTATCAATAAATACTCATAAATAAATCATATTTACAATACTACCACACACACTGCACAATTCGTCTACAAAAATGTTAAAATAGGTACGTGTTCTCAAAATGATCGCTTTTAAATACAATTTATTTATGCATCAAGAACGGTTTCCCAGTTACACTTGAGAGCATTACGATAAAAAAAAACAAGTAAATGTTAGAGTTACTTTATACTTGTAAAGAAAGCGTGTAGCGTCATTTCTAAAATATGCATTCACATAAGGTGGAGATCACAAAAAAATAGCAAGTATTGAAATAAAACCGTTTTGATACATTCTGTCACATTCACATAAAAACGTAACTTACCCTTACCACTTGATTACATATTACATAAAAGTTACTAATACATAATCAATATCATTAATATTTGTCTAGTCATAGATTTAAACTAGCTTTTTCCCGCAACTTCGTATGCGCAGAGATGTAAAAATGTAAAATCCCGTTTTTTTTCGTTCCCGTGGGAATTTCGGGAAATCCTTTCTTAGCGGATGCCTTCGTCATAACATCTACCTGCATGCCAAATTTCAGCCCGATCCGTCCAGTGGTTTGGGCTGTGCGTTGATAGATCACTATGTCAGTCAGTCAGTCACCTTTGAGTTTTATATATTTAGATAAACAATAGCCGTTTGCCCGCGACTTCGTTCCGCGTAGACTTAGAATTTACGTACTCGATGATACTATACATTAGATGGTTATAGTAACAGAAGTATTGAAAAAACTGGTTTGACTCGTAGAAAACCCGTTTCCGTAGAAATATCGGTATAAAAAGTATCCTATGTTATTCCCGGGGTCTCAAACTATCTCCATACCAAATTTCATCCAAATTGGTCCAGTCGTTGCGACGTGAAGGAAGGACAAACAAACAATCAATGAAACAAACACACTTTCGCACTTATATTTTTAGTATGGATTTGGACGATGGGGCCAGAAAGTTCTCGAGTGGCGTCCGCGAATCGGGAGACGAGCTGTCAAAAACCGATTTGTCCAACAGTGGACATTTTCGATTGAAACGATGATGATGATGATCGTCATCATCATCATCACAACAGCCTATTTACGGCCCACTGCTGGGCACAGGCCTCCTCTCATCACGAGAGGGTTTGGGCTATAGTCACCACGCGGGCCCAGTGCGGTTTGGGGACTTCACCCACATCTTTGAATTACTTCGCAGATGCGTGCAGGTTTCCTCGCGATGTTTTCCTTTACTACTTTACTGCTGCTGCTTAGCTGTTTTCATTAATTTCTGAATATTACTGAATGAAAACATGAATTATCGCTCTATGGTTGAATAAAACATTAAGTTTGGATTGCAACAGTATCATTGAAATACGAAATTTTTAGTATTATCGAAATAATATCTTTTGAAAACTTTCCATCGCATTTTCCATGCATTTTAATGTAATCTTATCATTTGAATGCCTAACCAACAAATATAAAACGAGACGCGTCATTCAACCATAGAACGATATCTTCCTTTTTAACACGCTTATATTAGATCGACCTGTATGTAACTATGTAATGGAATCTTGCAAGTTAAATTTGACCCACTTTCCGATTTCCGATTGAGCTGAAATTTTGCACGAATATGTAAATCGCGTGACAATGCAATATTATGATGGCGTGGAGCTGGTCTGATGATGGAGCTGGAAGGTGGCCATAGGAACTACGTAATAAAACTACATAAACCCATCGAGTTTGGGCTCGTTTGATTCGTCTTGAAGGGTAGATGAAGGATTTACAAAGAAAAGTAGAGTTAGCAATAAAAGCGTGTCCCAAAAATGTAAATAAAAACAACGAAACATTTGACAGCTATATGCGACGTTGCCAACTTTCGGGATAAACCCTACAATGATGATTCTACAAAGCCGCCGCCGGCTTGTACTGATACTCGCGTCTTCTCCTAGGAGGCGGTTTTAGCTTCATATGAACATATTTGACGTGCGTCTGGAGAGATCCCGACTGGGTGAATGCCTTGTTGCAAATCTGGCATACGTAGGGCTTCTCGCCCGTGTGTACCTGGAAACAAGGAGATGGAAATCAGCCAAGTGTGTGTCGGGAAGGGGAGCTGTGAAATATCAAACACTTGCCGATGCCCGCGAACTTCGTCCCGCGTGGAATTCGGTTATTGCGCTCCCGCGGAAACTATGCGTTTTTCCGGGATAAAAAGTAGCCTATGTCCTTTCCCGGGACCCCAACTATCTCCATACCAAATTTCATCCAAATCAGTCCAGCGGTTGAAGCGTGAAGAGGTAGCAAACAATCAATCAATCATTTATTCAGCAAATTGGCCACATAGCGGCACTTTTACACGTCAGAAAAAGAATTTACCAGCGCTTCCTAGACCCATTGCTTGAGAAGAAGCGCCGCAACAAACTCAAGCAGAAGGCCTTTTTTCAAAATTTACATTACATGTATAAAATATACATATAGGTACGTACTAAAATTATATTGAAGGGATGTATAGTCCCTAACTTAAACCTAAATCTAAGATCTTAGAGATGTATAGTCTCCAAGGGTCCAGAAAAAAATATATGGAGATGGCCTCCATTGTCAAATAAATATAAATTCCATAGATATCGACAGTCTCAAAATGTCAATAAATAATGAAAATGATGTATTTCATTATAATGTATAAAAGAGTTCATTAATACATGTCAATAAGAACATGATGAGGTCTCTCGCTTAAAATGTTTGACTTAGTAATATATTTAAAGCTAATGATTATTTTTAAACGTCCTTGCAAGCATGAACAGACCGGACCCCACAGACAGCACCCGTTCACGAGCGTGACGCGTATCTCAGCCATCGCCTCCCTCAACCATCTCTTAGGGAAGGTGGCGACCCGATCAACGACGCCGCTGTAAGCAAGGACCTTAAGGACTGACATGCTCTACAACAGTCAGAGTTACTTTCGCATTTGTAATATTAATATGGATATGGATTGTTATTGATTGAGTGATGTTTGCAGGTAATACTGACCAGTTTGTGCGTGTAGATCGACGACTGGTGGAGGAACGTTTTGGGGCACTGCGAGCACTGCCAGCGGCGGACGCCCGTGTGGATCACCAGATGGCGCTGAGGACAAAAAGCGGCTGTGAAATGAGGGCCACCGTACTCCTGGGTATGGAGTGTGGAATGTGTCTTGGTAAGGAGCGCAATATTATATGGCGAAACAGTTGAAAACGTGTCCAGCGGATTTGATAAGCAACAAAACAAAACGCACTCTCCTCTCAACCGTTTTCGCCTCAGCAGCGCCATCTGAAGGCGCTACTGCAGACTACCCGCCTAGGTGGCTTGACTGGCGTGGCGACCGCAGCGCCCCCAACCTACCCGATTTGGTGTCCACTTTTGGAACTATAAAGATTGCGCTCCTTTACTTCAACCCTGCATACTCCTGGGGCTACTACTACTACAGCCTATTTGCGTCCCACTGCTGGGCACACTCTCACCACGAGAGGGTTTAGGCTATAGTCCCCACGCGGGCCCAGTGCAGATTGGGGACAAATTCAATTCAAATTCAATCATTTATTCAGCAAATTGGCCACATAGGGGCACTATTACACGTCAGAAAAAGAATTTGCCAGCGCTTCCTAGACCCATTGCTTGAGAAGAAGCGCCGCAACAAACTCAAGCAGAAGGCATTTTTTCAAAATTCCACATAGTTACAAAATTTACATTACATGTATAAAATATACATATAGGTACGTACTAAAATTACATTGAAGGGATGTATAGTCAAATTCAAATTGAATTTTCAATTTGAACTCTGTCCTGTTCCGTAGGATCTATGCATCGAACTATGCATTTTTCCGGGATAAAACGTAGCCTATGTCCTTTCCCGGGACTTCAACTATCTCCATGCCAAATTTCATCTCAATCGGTCCAGCGGTTGAAGCGTAAAGAGGCAACAGACAGACAGACAGAGTAACTTTCGCATTTATAATATAACTAGCTTCTGCCCGCGACTTCGTCCGTGTGGAATTCGGTTGTAGCGTTCCCGCGGGAATTGAGCGTTAAACTAAAACAAATTATATACGAAAACCTTCCTCTTCAATTACTCTATCTATTTAAAAGATTCTATTTAAAAAAAACCGCTTCAAAATTCGTTGCGTAGTGTTAAAGATTTAAGCATACACAGGGCTTGTAACCGGTTTTTGCCCCCATACAAATAAACTATTTATTTTACATCACCCTTGGCCATAAAGTGGGATTTTCTGCCCGCTACGCGGAGAGAAAATCTCACTTCTTGGCCAAGGCAAGACGTAAAACTTTTGACAAACCACGGGCGGTAATTCGTAAAGCCCCAGGTCGCATATTTATGGCCTCACCTTCGGTTCGGGCCACAGAAAAATACGATCTGGGACATTTACGAGTTCACCACCCTAGGTCTGTAATGTACTATTATCGTTCTTTCGTTTACTATTTCATGTTTAATAAGGCTATAAAATTATACGAAGTAATAGCCTAAATACACTATGGAGTTCCGCATAAAGAGTATAAAATCGTACCGAGTATTTGGCTATTTCGAGGTTTTTAAAATTAACCGGTTACAAGCCCTGAGGACTGAGCCCATACATAGGGACGGACAGACAGCAAAGCGACTTTTTTTAAATTCTATGTAGTGACTAGCTTTTCCCCGCAACTTCGTATGCGCAGCAATATTAAAATGAAAAATCCCGTTTTTTCCCGTTCCCGTGGGAATTTTGCAAAATCCTTTCTTAGTGGATGCCTACGTCATAACATCTACCTGCATGCCAAATTTCAGCCCGATCCGTCCAGTGGTTTGGGCTGTGCGTTGATAGATCACTATGTCAGTCAGTCACCTTTGAGTTTTATATATTCAGATTACCTGTAATCCTGCTGGAGTCATGTAACTCTTCGTGCATTGCGAGCATTTGTATGGCCGCTCGCCGGTATGCGTTCTCTGGTGGTAGCGGAGCCAGGTCGTGTCCTGACAATGACGGAAACATTATGGCCGCTCCCATGATACAATAATATACTCCGCCATGTATGACAGGCATAGGGATGACGACAGGGTGAAGAAATCGAAATTCTAATTAGTCCGTAAGTCAGGTAATAAAAAAATATTAGACACGTATTTTTTGTTTCATCAAATTAACAAAGAATGACCAAGTTAAAACGCATTAAAGTTGGAGAGTGGGGGCTAACTACGTCACCGTTAGGTATAAATCGTACCTAACCGTGACGTCACGCGACATTTCAACTCAATATATCTCCGTATAAATTTGATTACGTGAAAAAAGAAAAAATACGTGTCCAATACTTTTCAATAATCTTCCTGATAGACTGAGGAAAAAAAAGTTGTCGTCATCCCTATTATTATGTATGCTATAGTGTCCACCTACCGGATATCCCTTGCCGCAGATCTCACAGATCTCGGAGTGTCTCAGCTTGTACCGCCCCTTGCCGTACTGGTGATATTTGTAGAACGCCGGTTTCTTAGGTTTTATGTTCAGGTGGACTCGCTCGAAATGTACGGCGAGTGAGGTCTTCTTCGCGAACGTAGTGTCACACTGATACAAATATTTATGGCTAGTATGGAGTGTGGAATGTGTCTTGGTAAGGAGCGCAATCTTATATGGCGAAACAGTTGAAAACGTGTCTAGCGGATTTGATAAGCAACAAAACAGAACACACTCTCCTCACAACCGTTTTCGCCTCAGCAGCGCCATCTGAAGGCGCTACTGCAGACTACCCGCCTAGGTGGCTTGACTGGAGTGGCGACCGCAGCGCCCCCAACCTACCCGATTTGGTGTCCACCTTTGGAACTATAAAGATTGCGCTCCTTTACTTCAACCCTCCATAGTATAATGACCTCCATAACACTATTTAAAGGGGCAGCAGAAAAAATATCAAAACGCAAGCAAAATAACCTTTTCCACGCCAGTGACGCATACTTAAACCTAAATAAGGGGCCGTCCATTAATCACGTTAGGCTCGAAAGGGGGGGGGGGGGGGGGGAGTTCGGCAAAAATCACGAAATAGCAACGCGCGATTTCTAAACCGAAAATTATTTTTCTAGAATAATAGATTATACTTTATACCTGAATTTAAAAATAATATTAAAAAAAACACGTGATTTTGGGTGAGGGGGTACTCTTAATCCTCACCACGTATCACCAAGGGGGAGGGAGAGTTAAAAAATGCTAAAAAAACATCACGTAATTAACGGACGGTTCTGATGGAAATTTATTATTGTAATTTTAAAATATGATACTCTAATGCGATCTGGGACATTAACAAATCCACCGTGTTGTACAGTCTGCTTTTCACTCATTCCATGAGAAAACAAGATGGAGCGACGACCTCATGACATGAAGGTCGCAGGAAACCGGTGGAAGCATGTAGCACAGGACCGGTCTGAGTGGCGTGCCTTGGGGGAGGGCTATGTCCTCAATTCAATTTATTCGTAAGTGGTCACTGCGGCTTATTGACACCGAAATCCAGTGATCCCCCATTAAGAAACCATAAGATCTCGAATGCGTTGCCCACCCTGAGGCCTAAGATGGAATGCCTCTGTGCCAGTAACTTCACCGGCTGCCTTAACCCCCTACCGGAACACGACAGTGCGAGCACTGCTATTTGGCGGCAGGTTAGCGGAGAAAAAACGGTGGTACTACCCCGGACCACCAGGTCCTACCACCAGTAAAATAAATAAATAAATGGGCTCTTTTGCTGTAGTGGTTATATCTAGTTATTTCCGATACCTGATCGCACTGGTAATGCTCCCTCCCGTGGGCTTCCTTTTTATGTCTCTTGACGGCTTCCTCGTCGGGGAACCTCTCCCCACAGGTGGGACACGGCCTGGGAAACAACGCCATTTATAAACGTAAGTATTTATAATAATTGACTATGATTATCACTTTTCCATACAACATTTCCATCCAATTTCATCTCAATCACCATGAATTGACACAATGAAATACCAGGTTTATAGGTTTTCCTTTTTAGGGTTCCGAAGTCCACAAGGAACCCTTATAGTTTCGCCATGTCCGTCCGTCCGTCCGTCTGTCCGCACTATTGCTCGGAGATGCTTAGTTCTAGAAAGCTGTAATTTGGCATGAATATACATATTAGTTACGCTGACAAAGTAGTACAATAAAATTTTGAAATATTTTTTTTTATAGGGTACCTCCCCTACTCGTAAAGTGGGGATGTAATTCTTTTTTCTTGCGTACCCCATGGTGCGGCATATCGTTGAATAGGTCTTAAAAAATATTGTGAGTTTGTTAAAACCATTTTTTGTTTAAGTGATGCGTTTGTGAAATATTAAGCTTTAAAATGCTATTTTTTGTTAGTTTCCTCCCCCCCCCCCCTGCCAGCTAAATGGTGGTATTTGGATGGCTGAAAAAAATCACGTTTGTGGCATATATAACGTAGTTGAAAGGAAAACTATCACACCTAAGTAGGCTGTACAAACTTACGAGTAATAGTCGACCAACTTATGAAATGATTAAAATATCAATGATTTCGGCAGTCATACCACAAGCTATATTATAGCTAGATGCTAATAAGTCTTAGAAAGGTACTGTGGGCATCGTCAACTTCGGAACCCTATACTTTGCGCGTGGCCCGACACGCACTTGGCCGTTTTTTTTTAAATTTGCAATGGATTCAAAGTTCTTATATACATGACGTCATTATATTCAGTATATACATGACGTCATCATGTATGCACATAAAAATATAGATTCTTTTAAGAAGGTGTCAGATGTCCACCAGTTCAACACACGTAATAGACATAAGCTTCTAGTTCCTAAATTCCGCCTGAAAAAAGTTAGTAAATCTTTCTTAGGGAATTGCGTACGTTTCTACAATAAAATACCAATGGAAGCTTGGAAATTACCTTTAAAGGCGTTCAAAAAGTACATAAAAAATGCGCTTTTAAAGAAAGGTTATTATAAAGTTGATGATTACGTCAATGATGATGAGGCGTGGCCTGTTGTTAAGAATGTATGACTGGCTGGCTCCGGGCGGTCATGTATGCTCGGCTATCGCTGGCGCCACCGGTTGCTGTTTTATTGTTTAGTTATTATTATTATATAGATCTGCTGTTATGTATCTATTTTTATCGTTATCTTGAAATTTCTCTTTTTAATTCCATTTATTTGTATCAGGTAGTACTTAGTTTTTTTTTTTTCTGACTTGAAATATATGTTTATATTTCAATCTAACTGATTATCAAGAAGAAGGAAGTCAAGAAGACATTGTTCATGTCGTATTGTCAATCGTTCTACACGTGCAGCCTGTGGATCAACTATACTAAGCGTGCTTACAGTGCTCTGCGTGTCCAGTTCAATAACGGTTTCAGGATGCTGTTGGGGCTGCCACGTTTTTGCAGTGCATCTGGCATGTTCGCGGAAGCGCGTATGGACGACTTCCATGCCATAATGAGGAAAATAATTGCCTCTCAAATGTATCGCCTGCGAGGCAGCGCCAACAGCTTGCTGGTCGAGATAGCGGAGAGATGGGACAGCCCGTTCCTCAGTCACTGGGCGTTTTTTCATCGCCCTGTGTACCGAGACCCCAAATAAATGTATTTTGTAATGTGTGTCAATTTAGGTTAAGTTGTACTAACACTAGGAATTAAGTTTGTAACTAACAAATTATGGGCAATAGCCTGAAATAAAGAGATTATTATTATATTATTATTATTATTATTATTATGACCTTTGGAGACACCCTACATCTCCAAAACTGTATCAAATTTGACGGTGGAGACCATCTACACCTTTAATTTTATATTAATTTAGATTAATACTAATATTGTTATTTTGACCTTTGGAGACACCCTACATCTCCAAAACTATCAAATTGGACGGTGGAGACCATCTACACCTTTAATTTTATATTAATTTAGATTAATACTAATATTGTTATTTTGACCTTTGGAGACACCTTACATCTCCAAAATTGACTAAGGAGACCGTATACATCTCCTAAACTTGTGTTGTATGATATAGTTTTAGAGACTGTGTACAACTTTAGGATACCTAGAGACGTATACAATCTCTAAACATTTGCGATTTTTATTATAATTTTTAGTATACATATTTAGATAAGTACTTTAATTAATATTTTCATTAATTTGTACCTAATATAAGACCATCTCTAAGATCTTAGATTTAAGTTTAAGTTAGGGACTATACATCCCTTAAATGTGATTTCAGTATGTACCTATATATGTATTTTTATACATATTAATGTAAATTTAATGTAAATCTATATGTTTAAATTTGGAAAAAAGGCCTTCTGCTGAGTTTGTTGCGGCGCTTCTTCTCAAGCAATGGGTCTAGGAAGCGCTGGTAAATTCATTTCTGTTAAATTCATTTAAAAGTGACGTGTAAAAGTGCCCAGATGTGGCCTATTTGCTGAATAAATATTTTCATTTTCATTTTCATTTTCATTTTCTTACAAATTAAAAAAAAATAACCTATAAACCTAGTGTTTAATTGTATCAATAACATACTATGCGGTTGAAGCGTGAAGAGGTAACAGACAGACAGACAGAGTTACTTTCGCATTTACAATATTAATATGGATATGGCTACCTTAGTTTAGGATCGCAGACGTTGTTAACTTTGTGTTTGACTTTCGCTTCCAAACTGTCAAACTGCACGAGACACACTCGACACTTCAACTCCGGTGTTGTGAGCTGAAATAAATTTTACTTTATTAAAATAAATATTAAGACGAGAGAATATATTTATATTTTTATGTATGTTTATGTAAATTTATCCTCTTTTGAAATTATTTGTAAATTTTTGTATTTCTGTAGTTTCTTTCTGATATTCATGCACCTACTCATTTTCCTTTCTGTTCGGCCTTATGGTTGATTGGTAGAGAATGGCTTTAGGCATTAAGTCCGACAATTGTATACATTTTGTATGTGCAATGAAGTTTAAATAAATACTACTACTACTACAGCCTATTTGCGTCCCACTGCTGGGCACAGGCCTCCCCCCATCATGAGAGGGTTTGGGCTATAGTCCCCACGCGGGCCCAGAATAAATAATAAATAAATAAGAATAGTACTCGTCCATACAAAAATTACAAAAAGAGAAAACTTTTTTCACTTCTAAATATTTTCCAATCTCCATGACTTTTTAGTATGTTAGTGACACAATGAAATACAAGGTTTATAGGTTTTCCTTTTCTTTATCTATTGCAAATTCAAAATCGCCATGTCCGTCCGTCTGTCCGCACTATTGCTCGGAGATGATTAGGTCTAGAGAGCTGTAATTTGGCATGAATATGCATATTAGTTACGCTGACAAAGTGGTAAAATAAAATTTTGAAATATATTTTTTATAGGGTACCTCCCCTGCTCGTAAAGTGGGGATGTAATTTTTTTTTCTTGCGTACCCCATGGTGCGGCATATCGTTGAATAGGTCTTAAAAAAATATTGTGGGTTTGTTAAAACCATTTTCTGACTTAGTGACGCGTTTGTGAAATATTAAGCTTTAAAGTGCTATTTTTTGTTAGAGTCACGTGTCCCCCCCCCCCCCCTGCCAGCTAAATGGTGGTATTTGGATGGCTGAAAAAAATCACGGTTGTGGCATATATAACGTAGTTGAAAGGAAAACTATCAGAGCTAAGTAGGCTGTACAAACTTACGAGTAATAGTCGACCAACTTATAATGATGATTTTTCTCGAGCGGCAGGGGCGTCGGGCGGGCACGTCATACCACAGGCTAGCTAGATGCTAATAAGTCTTAGAAAGGTACTCTGGGCATCCTCATCTTCGGAACCCTATAATTTGCGCGTGGCCCGACACGCACTTGGCCGGTTTTTTGTATGGACGCGTACTAGGTATTCTTCCCTCTTAACAGATTATCACAGAATATTTAATAGTACTACATACAGAATGGCCACGGAATCAACCGCCTGAACCTATAAATATAGCCGGCGCGCAACTCGCCCTTACCGTCGTTTGTTTCATCCGGAGATGGTGAGTGGATCATTGGCCCGCGTACTGGTACACACACTTTTTTTTATCTTGGGACATTTCACACATATTGACCTAGCCCCAAACTAAGCAAAGCTTGTACTATGGATGCTAGACAACGATATAAATACTTATATAGAGAAATACATACATATATAAATACTAAACATCCATGACTCGAGTACAAACATTCGTGTTCATCACACAAAGTTTGCCCCGAGCGGGACTCGAACCCGCGACCGTCGGAACAGAAGGCAGGGTCACTACCAACTGGACCAATCCGGCCGTCAGAACATTTACAAGTGTACAGACGTCCTCGCACGCAAACATCGACACTTCATTCGAATTGTATTCGAAATCCTGCTTTTATAGGCCGTGTCCGCCGTGTGCCTATAGTCTATGGAGTGTGGAATGTGTGTTGGTAAGGAGCGCAATCTTATATGGCGAAACAGTTGAAAACGTGTCCAGCGGATTTGATAAGCAACAAAACGAAACACACTCTCCTCACAACCGTTTTCGCCTCAGCAGCGCCATCTGAAGGCGCTACTGCAGACTATCCGCCTAGGTGGCTTGACTGGAGTGGCGACCGCAGCGCCCCCAACCTACCCGATGTGGTGTCCACTTTTGGAACTATAAAGGTGGCAGTCCTTTACTTCAACCTGTAGCAGTACATTTTTATTTCTTCGTCTTAATAGTAAGAAAGGAGGTTTTATGTTGTTAATTTTAAACTCATTAGATTCGTGTCAGTAATACTGGCCGGCACAATTAAGAAAAAATAAGTGAGGAGAAAAAGATTGTTGATTTTGCTTTGATGGCGGTCGGCACATTTTACTGAATTGTATAGTTTCTCATTTTGATTTATATCATCTTAAGTGCACGACTTATTAAAACATAATATGGTATTTGACCACTAAACATTTTGTATGTGATTGATGTAACCTTAATGGTGATCATTGATATATATATATTTGAAATCCCGTACGAGGTATGTGTCTCAGACATTTTGTTGTTATTCATGGTTAGTTCTTTTGAAGAGATTTATATTTATATATAAATCTGAATAAAATGTATGTTTTATTTTCAGTTATACGGGTATTTAGTTTTCGTACACATTGTTTTCTGTATGAATGACAAGAAGCTGTAGATGTTTGAAGAAGATTGGAGAGTTCTGGAAAAAGTTGTAAATAAATGTAAATATGTACATACTTCATAAGTTTTCCTTTTCATAGTTTTAAGAAAAACTATGTGGCGCCCTTAAAGGTATTTCCATCTATTTCATTTTATAATTATTCTGGCGAATTATCATAAGAAACTCCCCACAACCCGCAAGTTATTTTTGAGCAGTCGCGGCGCTATCGAACTAACTGTTATAAACCCTCCATACCTTCTTGTGCGCGATGGCCTTGTGCTGCTGCAGCCCTCGTTTCCCGGTGAAGGTTTCTCCGCACACGTCACAGGTGCCCGCCGATGCGTTCTCTAAGGGGTGTTGAACGCGGGTGTGCGTGTTGAACGTGGTCTGCTTACTGGGGAATAACACAGATCTATCTATACTATAATAAAAGGGTAATTTTCTGTCTGTCTGTCTGTTTGTTAGCGTTAATCTCCGGAACTACTTAACCGATTTGAATGCAGTTTTCTAGGGTAGATAGAACATTATTTGGAGCAACGTATAAGCTATGTTTGATTAAAAGCGGATGACGGAAAGAAAAGTTATCGGCAAAACGACGAAATCGCGGGCACAACTAGTACAGTCAGCAGCAGAAGTAGATAAGCTGTCCAGGTGTTCAAAATGACCTACACACGCCCTAAACGTCTTAAGAACAAGGTCGTGTGTAGGTCATTTTGAACACCTGGACAGCTTATCTACTTCTGCTGCTGACTGTACATAATAAGTTTTTTCAAAAACGCTTTCATTACTGACTGTACTTTTCTTTGCAAATCCTTCATCTACCCTTCAAGACGAATCAAACGAGCCCAAACTCGACGGGTTTATGTAGTTTTATTACGGAGTTCCTATGGCCACCTTCCAGCTCCATCATCAGATCAGCTCCGCGTCATCATAATATTGCATTGTCACGCGATTTACATATTCGTGCAAAATTTCAGCTCAATCGGAAATCGGAAAGTGGGTCAAATTTAACTTGCAAGATTCCATTACATAGTTACATACAGGTCGACCTAATAAAAGCGTGTTAACAAATGGATTACCATAGAGAATAGAGATAATCTACTATAGAAAGTCCCGCGCGTCCACACTTCAAAGTATTTAAAAAGCACCACTAACACTATCAACGCATAGTCTGACAATGTGAAGCCGTGGTGGCCTAGTGGTTCGACCTACCGCCTCTCATGCAGAGGGTCGGGGGCTCGATTCCGGCTCGCACCTCTAAGTTTACTTATGTGCGAAATTCAATTTGAATTTCCCACTGAGCGTTTCGGTGAAGGCAAACATCGTGAGGAAACCTGCACGCATCTGCGAAGCAATTCAAAGATGTCGAATCCGCACTGAGCCCGCGTGGGGACTATAGCCCAAACCCTCTCGTGATGAGAGGCCTGTGCCCAGCAGTGGGACGCAAATAGGCTGTAGTAGTAGTAGAATATTCCTTACTTGAACGTGAGCCCACAGTACTTGCAAACGAATGTCTTTCCCGAATGGAAATCTGCGTGCATGGTCGCCATACTCCTGAGAATAAATAAAAAATATTACACGAGGAAACTTTTAAAACTTAATATATTAGGTCCTTACATATGAAATTGGCGTTTCATATGGCAGAAATGAAAACGATTTTTTTTTATGAAACTATTTTTTTATTTAGTCAAAGTATGTACCATGGCTATCTATGCACTTTTGCCATCTCGAAGGTAGTTCATTGATTCCTTTACTAAAAAAAGTGTGTGAGCGAGAATCAATAAAATCTTTGAAGGCCGTTTGGACAGCCTCGTGAGAATTGAATTTTTTTCCTTGCATGAAGTTGTCCAAATTCCGAAAAAAATGGTAATCAGTTGGAGCAAGGTCCGGGGAGTATGGTGGGTGTCGAAGACATTCCAGTCGCAGCTCCCGTAGTTTTGCGGCCGTCAAACGTGCCGTATGTGGTCGAGCGTTGTCCTGAAGCAGCAGTGGGCTAGATCGATTGACCAGTCTGGGTTGTTTAATGGCTAGCTTTTCCATCATCGTTTGCAATTGTTGACAATACACATCAGCCGTGATTGTTTGCCCAGATCTTAAGAAACTGTAATGGATGACACCGGCACTAGTCCACCAGACACTTACCAGTACCTTTTTCTGAGTCAACTTTCGTTTCGGGCAGAATTTGGCTGGTTCACCTGGGTTCAACCATTGTGAAGAACGTTTCCGGTTGTCGTACAAGATCCATTTTTCATCACAAGTAACGATACGATTCAAAATGCCTTCATTATTGTGCCGGTTGAGAAGTGAAACGCAACACTCGACGCGTGTTTCTTTGTTTGCGTCGCTCAATTCATGCGGTACCCATTTTTCAAGTTTTTTCACTTTTCCAATTTGTTTCAAGTGAATCAAAATGGTTTTATCACTCACACCGAAGCCTGCCGCTAACTCTGACGTGGTTTGCGATGGATCTGCTTCCACAATTGCTTTTAATTCTTCGTTATCAACTTGTGTCTCCGGCCGTCCACGAGGCTTGTTCTGTAGGTCAAAATTTCCAGAACGGAAACGTTGGAACCAATAACGTACCGTATTTTCTTTTGCAGTAGCTTCCCCATACGCATTGTTAATCCTACGAGCCGTTTCTGCAGCACTAGTGCCGAGGTGAAACTCATATTCGTAAATATAGCGATATTTTAAGTTCTCCATATTGTGAACAGAACGATGTGAAAGAAAAACAAATGACGCGATAACAAATAAATTTCGTAATTCGAACACAGAAATACATGGTCTTAAATTTGAAATAAATTTGAATTTGGAATTCCTAGCCGAACGCCACATATTTTGAATCAAAGTTGCCAGTTCGCCAAACGCCAATTTCATATGTAAGGACCTAATATTAAATAAGAAAATTTTACTATAAAGTACTAAAAAAAATTACCGTCGTCTAGTGACCGACTAGCATATCTCACCGGTGTCTAGTGACGGACTGGCACATCTCACCGGTGTCTAGTGACGGACTGGCACATCTCACCGGTGTCTAGTGACGGACTGGCACATCTCACCGGTGTTTAGTGACGGACTGGCACATCTCACCGGTGTCTAGTGACGGACTGGCACATCTCACCGGTGTCTAGTGACGGACTGGCACATCTCACCGGTGTCTAGTGACGGACTGGCACATCTCACCGGTGTCTAGTGACGGACTGGCACATCTCACCGGTGTCTAGCGACAGACTTGCATATCTCACCGGTGTCTAGTGACGGACTGACATATCTCACCGGTGTCTAGTGACGGACTGGCATATCTCACCGGTGTCTAGTGACAGACTGGCACATCTCACCGGTGTCTAGTGACGGACTGGCACATCTCACCGGTGTCTAGCGAGCGACAGACTTGCATATCTCACCGGTGTCTAGTGACGGACTGACATATCTCACCGGTGTCTAGTGGCGGACTGGCATATCTCACCGTTGTCTAGCGACAGACTGGCATATCTCACCGGTGTCTAGTGACGGACTGGCATATCTCACCGGTGTCTAGTGACGGAGTGGCATATCTCACCGGTGTCTAGTGACGGACTGGCATATCTCACCGGTGTCTAGTGACGGAGTGGCATATCTCACCGGTGTCTAGTGACGGACTGGCATATATCACCGGTGTCTAGTGACGTACTGGCATAACTCTCCGGTGTCTAGTGACGGAGTGGCATATCTCACCGGTGTCTAGTGACGGAGTGGCATATCTCACCGGTGTCTAGTGACGGACTGGCATATCTCACCGGTGTCTAGTGACGGACTGGCATATCTCACCGGTGTCTAGTGACGGACTGGCATATATCACCGGTGTCTAGTGACGAACTGGCGTAACTCTCCGGTGTCTAGTGACGGAGTGGCATATCTCACCGGTGTCTAGTGACGAACTGGCACATCTCACCGGTGTCTAGCGACAGACTGGCATATCTCACCGGTGTCTAGTGACGGAGTGGCATATCTCACCGGTGTCTAGTGTCGGACTGGCATATCTCACCGGTGTCTAGTGACGGACTGGCACATCTCACCGGTGTCTAGCTACAGACTGGCATATCTCACCGGTGTCTAGTGACGGACTGGCATATCTCACCGGTGTCTAGTGACGGAGTGGCATATCTCACCGGTGTCTAGTGACGGACTGGCATATCTCACCGGTGTCTAGTGACGGACTGGCATATATCACCGGTGTCTAGTGACGGACTGGCATAACTCTCCGGTGTCTAGTGACGGAGTGGCATATATCACCGGTGTCTAGTGACGAACTGGCGTAACTCTCCGGTGTCTAGTGACGGAGTGGCATATCTCACCGGTGTCTAATGACAGACTGGCATATCTCACCGGTGTCTAGTGACGGACTGGCACATCTCACCGGTGTCTAGCGACGGACTGGCATATCTCACCGGTGTCTAGTGACCGACTAGCATATCTCACCGGTGTCTAGTGACGGACTGGCATATCTCACCGGTGTCTAGTGACGGACTGGCATATCTCACCGGTGTCTAGTGACGGAGTTGCATATCTCACCGGTGTCTAGTGACGGAGTGGCATATCTCACCGGTGTCTAGTGACGAACTGGCATATCTCACCGGTGTCTAGTGACGGAGTGGCATATCTCACCGGTGTCTAGTGACGGAGTGGCATATCTCACCGGTGTCTAGTGACGGAGTGGCATATCTCACCGGTGTCTAGTGACGGAGTGGCATATCTCACCGGTGTCTAGTGACGGAGTGGCATATCTCACCGGTGTCTAGTGACGGAGTGGCATATCTCACCGGTGTCTAGTGACGGAGTGGCATATCTCACCGGTGTCTAGTGACGGAGTGGCATATCTCACCGGTGTCTAGTGACGGAGTGGCATATCTCACCGGTGTCTAGTGACGGAGTGGCATATCTCACCGGTGTGTAGTGACGGAGTGGCATATCTCACCGGTGTCTAGTGACGGAGTGGCATATCTCACCGGTGTCTAGTGACGGAGTGGCATATCTCACCGGTGTCTAGTGACGGAGTGGCATATCTCACCGGTGTCTAGTGACGGAGTGGCATATCTCACCGGTGTCTAGTGACGGAGTGGCATATCTCACCGGTGTGTAGTGACGGAGTGGCATATCTCACCGGTGTCTAGTGACGGAGTGGCATATCTCACCGGTGTCTAGTGACGGAGTGGCATATCTCACCGGTGTCTAGTGACGAACTGGCATATCTTGCATGTGAACTTCAGAGTGTGGCTCTCGCAGTGTTTCCGCAGGCCGGCGGGGTGGCGGAAGCGCGCCCCGCACAGCGCACACTCGTGGCGCCCGTTGCTCTGGCAAGAGAGAGACGAAACATAACTAACGTGACCGTCAAGATAGCGTACACCTTAAGAGGGTTTACTCTGAAAGTTGGCAACGTCGCAAATTGCTGTCAAATATTTTGCTGTTTTCATTAATTTCTGAATATTACTGAATGAAAACATGAATTATCGCTCTATGGTTGAATAAAACCAAGGGCGGATCCAGCTTTCGACTCAGAGGGGGGTCACGTTATACAACCCCTCCCCCTCTTTTTCGCGTCAGGGGTTCAAAATACATATTAGCAGTAGACCTAGTCCTGCCGAGGGGGGGGGGGGGTCATGACCCCCATGACCCCGGGAACTATGCGACAGTAACCACAGGAACACGGAATTTTTAGTATTATGGAAGTAATATATTTTGAAAACTTTCCATCGCAGTTTCCATGCATTTTAATGTAATCTTATTATTTGAATGCCTAACCGACAAATATAAAACGAGACGCTTCATACAACCATAGAATGATGAACTCAATAAAAATAGCGAAACATTTGACAGCTACATGCGACGTTGCCAACTTTCAATATAAACCCTCTTAACCACAGAATATTTAATAGTACTACATACAGAATGGCCACGGAATCACCCGCCTGAACCTAGCCGGCGCGCAACTCGCGCCCAACTCGCCCTTACCGTCATTCGTTTCATCCGGAGATGGAGAGTGGATCATTGGCCCCCATACTGGTACACACACATTTACAAGTGTACAGACGTCCTCGCACACAAACATTGACACTTGATTCCAACAATTCCTTCATATGCCGTAACGTTATGTTATCCATGATCTGATTATGCAAATAAATAGTACCAAGAAGCTGGATATATTAGTATCGAGCCCTTTTAAAGCCATCAACCTTCGGTTTCGCGCTTATAAATGCTCTCGACTGCAATTCCTCGTTTACCGCCCTTGATACACAATGTACTATTAAGTTTGATTAGTTCTACCTTCTATAGACAACTAACTGACCCCGCGGACTTCGTACCGCCTTGGATTTTCTTTTTGGTTAGAAAAATAGCTTACGTCCTATTCTCAGACCTACTGAACATACACACCAAATTTCATAAGAGACGGTCGAGCCGTTCCAGAGGAGTTTGGTTACAAACACTGTGACACGAGAATTTTCTATATTAGACTAGCTGACCCCGCGGACTTCGTACCGCCTTAAACCTCACGGAGCCCGAGACCTTTCCAACGAATGCAAAACCGTGGAAATCGGTTCGTGCGTTCTGGAGTTATAGCGTCAGGGAGGAAAACCCGACTTATTTTTATATAGTAGATAAAGAGTTTACATCAGGGCTTGTAACTGGTTAATTGAAAAAACCCCGAAATAGCCAAATATTTAAAAGTTATTTTATACTCTTTATGTGGAACTCCATAGTGTATTTAGGTTATTACTTCGTATTATTTTATAGACTTATTAAACATGACATAGTAAACGAAAGAACGATAAGCAAACCGGTTTATTTGTATGGGGACAAAAACCGGTTTCAAGCCCTGGTTTACATACATACAAACATTAAAACTTACTGGCTCGTGCGTTTTCTTCTGATGATTTTCGTACGTGGTTTCAGAGAGGAACCCTTTGAAGCACCTCTCACATTTGTACGCCGATCTCAGGTAATTGCTGGACTCCTTTCTGGCTTGCATCTCTCTTATTTGCTCTTCTTCGGATAACTTCACTATCTCTGCGAAGGAATGGAGAAAACTGGCTTATACCCACAGCAATTCAATTCAATTCAATTCAATCATTTATTCAGCAAATTGGCCACATAGCGGCACTTTTACACGTCAGAAAAGAATTTACCAGCGCTTCCTAGACCCATTGCTTGAGAAGAAGCGTCGCAACAAACTCAAGCAGAAGGCCTTTTTTCAAAATTTTCAAAATTTACATTACATGTATAAATTATACATATAGGTACGTACTAAAATTACATTGAACGGATGTATAGTCCCTAACTTAAACTTAAATCTAAGATCTTAGAGATGTATAGTCTCCAAGGGTCCAGAGAAAAATAAATAAATATGGAGATGACCTCCAGCTCCGTCTTGATGCAAGTCGGCTAAAGCGTTCCCGCGGGAACTACTTTTTACGGGAATGAAAAGATTAAAATTAATGTCCTTCTCTGGGACTAGAACTACACCAACTATCACCATAACAAAGTTCATCTAAATCGATCCAGTGACATTTGCATTTATAATATCACTAGCTTCTGCCCGTGACTTCGCCCGCGTGGAATTCGGTTAGCGCGTTCCCGAGGGAACTATGCGTTTTTCCGTGATGAAAAGTAGCCTATGTCCTTTCCCAGGACCCCAACAACCATGCCAAATTTCATCTCAATCGGTCCAGCGGTTGAAGCGTGAAGAGGCAACATACAGACAGACAGACAGAGTTACTTTCGCATTTATAATATTAACTAGGGTCTGCCCGCGACTTCGCCCGCGTGGAATTCGGTTAGCGCGTTCCCGAGGGAACTATGCGTTTTTCCGGGATGAAAAGTAGCCTATGTCCTTTCCCGGGACCCCAAGAATCTCCATGCCAAATTTCATCTCAACACAACAGACAGACAGAGTTACTTTCGCATTTATAATATTAATATGGATTATGGATAACAGTAAATTGGAAAGTTAACAACAGCCAGGATATCTTCAAATGCCAACGAGACATTAATAAAAACAGCGAAACATTTGACATCTATATGCGACGTTGCCAACTTTCGGGATAAACCCTCTTAATATAAGATGTGTTTCGCGCAAATCAAGCAGATTAATTTACCTATATTATATGTGTTCTCAAATTTAGTGTAATCCTCCTCGCAGGCGAAGAATTTTCTGAGCCCCTTCTTCCTTTTACACTCTTTCTCCTCTTTCTCAACTTTGACCTTCTTTTTCACTCTCTTCTTAACTCTTTTCAACTTCTTCTCACTCTTTACCTCTTTTTTAACCTCTAAATCACTCTTTATTAACTCTACACTTAACTCTGCGTTTTTCATTTCTAGTATCATATTGTTTTTTATATTTATTATAGGTTCGTCGAAGTCTGATTGGTACAGGTCATAGTCGTCTAAATCAATTTCTTCCTTTTCTTTATTTTCTCTTTCCCTCTTAATTTCGTCGTGATTCGTGTCTATGGTTGAGGTGTTGTGAGTTATGGAGAGGCATAGAGCTAATTGGTGCTCCACTCTGTCTATGGTTTCTAAGTAGTTTGGGGTTATCTGTGGACAATTTTAGAAAAAAAAAGTAGTAAAAATTAATGAGCACAGCCAGAGAACTTTTTAGAGGATGTAATATTTTTCAAGATGTAACATGTACTACTACAGCCTATTTGCGTCCCACTGCTGGGCACAGGCCTCCTCTCATCACGAGAGGGTTTGGGCTATAGTCCCCACGCGGGCCCAGTGCGGATTGGGGACTTCACACACATCTTTAAATTACTTTGCAGATGCGTGCAGGTTTCCTCACGATGTTTTCCTTCACTGAAAAGCTCAGTGGTAAATTCAAATTGAATGGCAATTGGAATGGCTGGCAGAAGCTAGTTCTCTATAAGTCTTCTCTATAAGCTATAGTTGTCCTTTTAGACAACTTACAAAATGCTGATGCATCAGCGCCTGCTTCAACAACTCTTCGGCTCTCCGGCAGCGCTGCCGCAGCTCCGTGGACCTCAGGAGCTGGCTGCGGCACCAACCGCACAGGTATTGGGGGAGGCCATCCCATGCTGTCAGCTGGAAATAGTACACGTAATGTTCTACTTTACTAAACAATACAAATTCTCTTTATTGAACACCACTCGGTCTTCTTTTTGGAACCATTTCACCCCTAAAAAAACATGTTGTTAGGTATACAGCATTGTTAGGTATAAAGAAAGGATCATTTTATAAAATACTAACTTCTGCCTGTGACTTCATCCGCGTGGAATTCGGTTATAGGGTTCCCGCGTGAATTGAGTGTTAAACTATAACAAATTACATACGAAAACCTTTCTCTTGAAACACTCTATCTATTAAAAAAACCGCATCAAAATCCGTTGCGTAGTTTTAAAGATTTAAGCATACATAGGGATATAGGGACAGAGAAAGCGACTTTGTTTTATACTATGTCATGACATAGAATATTTGTAAGGAAGTGGATTTCAAATGAAGTTGTTTTTTTCTAAATTATCGTAGTTACACTAATTTACACGAATAATTTTATGCATTAGTGAACAAGATACTTTTCCTTACGAGAATTCCTCACACCGAACAACACACAAAAAAAGAACATATTTAAATCAAAATGCTAGAAGCCTAGAATCTAATCAACCTTAGCACTGAATATATTCGTATAATACGCACCGAAGTCCCCATAATATCTACAAATGCGTTGTCTAAACCGTGTTCGTGAATGCCGAACAACTTTGTGTTGGTCGCGAGACATATGCGGCAAGCGAGCAGCCCGTCCGACGCTTCTCGCTTCACTGTCGTCATTTTATCAGATACCGGAGCATGTGCTTCCGATAATAAACACTACATTCGTTTACAAATACTACGATATTTGATAAAAATGTAAATAAAGATAACGCATTCGAGTAGCGGCGTTATTGACCTGTGAAGTATGCGTGACGCTATTGTCCATCAATGCTAAATATGTTTTAATGGCAAATTACTACTAATGAGTCTTATACGTTTGCAGTAAAGCTTCAATTTGAATATCATAGTAAATACTAAATTGGAAAATAGCGTAAAAAGCTGGCGTAGAAAATTTTTGACACTTAAGTGCAATGTTGCCAGATAAGGGGAAAAATCTACTAAAACTTTAACATAAAATTCTACTATGAATCCTTAGGGTCTCCACAGATTATTAGTCGATCTACTGATATATTTTGATTATACCTGGTTTTTTTTACGATCTTTCATAACTAAACTTTATAAAACATACAGTCGGTGGTAATCGCGATTTCTGCATGTCTTAACCGAAAAAGGCCCACTGTTGAACAGACATTTTGCCTGTACCGACCTACCCTCTACCACAATCATCCACCGGATTCCTTCGCCCTTCTATCATCAGTGATCACTCTATCTTGTCGGAGTCTACTTCTACAATGTAGGTAATTGGACTATTAAGGGAGTCTCCATATATATGGAAAAAAAAAACTGTTGATAATATGTGTATTTTATTTTATTTACAATCAAACCTACTAGCTATTTACATGCAACACTTGATTTCATTATTAAATTTTACAATTACTACTACTACAGCCTATTTGCATCCCACTGCTGGGCACAGTCCTCCTCTCATCACGGCTATAGTCCCCACGCGGGCCCAGTGCGGATTGGGGACTTCACACACAACTTTGAAATACTTCGCAGATGCATGCAGGTTTCCTCACGATGTTTTCCTTCACCGAAAAGCTCAGTGGTAAATTCAAATTGAATTTCGCACATAAGTAAACTTAGAGGTGCGAGCCGGAATCGATCCCCCGACCCTCTGCATTAGGCTTGTCAATTTTTTCTTGTTTAATTTTACAATTAAAATGTAAATAAATATAAGCGGAGAAATAAATATCAACATATTATTCACAACCAAGACTATACAAATGTATACTTAAAACCTTAAAAAGTTGAAAAAAAAAACAGTCTCCAGCAGGATTCTAGTCTATTTCTACTACAATAAAAAAAAGAGTATTTTTGTCTCTTTTTGTTTGCCTGTCTGACTGTTGGTTAAGAGCTCATTTCCTGAGCTACTGAACAGATTTAAATATAGTTTTCACAGGACATGCATAACGTACCATTAGGAGATATAGGTTAAAGGATTTGGCTAAATTCAAAGTGGTTCATTATTTTCTTCAACCTCTGGGTGGTGGTTCCATACTCGTAGATAAGTATAATTTGTTAGCTACAGAGCCCTCTATGGAACTTGAATTTGGTCACAGTTATCATTTCCATGAAGGTATGTTTATACGCGCGCGCTCGAGCTCGTGAACGTGCCCGTTGAATGTCGTTTAGAACGCCGTGCATGTAAACATGCAATGATGTTTGCCGAACAACCGATAGGAAACCGACAGCCGACCGATCGACGGCGTTCACGTGCACATTCACGAGCGCGTTCAAAAACAGCCTGTTTACACGCTCGTGCCTGTGAACGCGCCCGTGAATGTCGTTTTGAACGCCGTTCATGTAAACGTACCATAACAAACGTTCAGTGTTGCCACATACATTGTCAAATTTACTACCACATTTTTCGAAACTATAAATATTTGAGTACATTTTGAAGGTTTTTAAGTGGTTTGCTCTTTCCTTCGCCGTCGGGGCGGCGGTTTGACCTTTAGGTGAACGTATTTGACGTGGGTGGCCAAAGAACCGGATTGCGTGAACGTTTTCTGGCAAATCTGACACTCGAACGGTTTCTCTCCTGTATGTACCTGTAACGAAGCATGATACAATAATATACTCCGCCAGGTATGCCACTCCGGTATTCTGTAGTAGTGTGGGTGACACGCGAACGTCATTCGCACTCCTGTGTGTTGCAAGTGGAGTATTAAAATAATCCCCTTAATAATAAACTTGTCCCATTTTGTGTGCTTATACAAGTAAATGACAATTGTAACGCGCAAATAATTTATTTTGCATTATACCGGCAGAAAATATTTCCTTCGTGTTTGTTTTATTGCAATAAAGTGGCAACTCGACTTTGACGTTACGGTGACACGTCGCCCGGAGCAGCAGACCTTTGTTTTCTTAGGCCACGGAACGAAGTATAACAAGAATGAATCACCATCACAACCAGCCTATTTCCGCCCCATTGGTGGGCAGAGGCATACCCTCATTACGAGAGGGTTTGGGCTATAGTCCCCACGCGGGCCCAGTGCGGATTGGGGACTTCACACAGATCCTCGAATTACATGGCAGATGCGCGCAGGTCTCCTCACGATGTTTTCCTTCACTGAAAAGCTAAGTGGTGAAATCGAATTGAATTCCGCACATAAGTGAGCTTAAGAGGTGCGAGCCAGATTCGAACCCCTTACCACTAGGCCACCACGGATTTCTACGCTGAATGAATATCGCGTATGGATTCGCCGCTAGAGGCTCTTGTGCCGCGTGAAGTCCAGTGTTGCCAATTTAGCATTACATTAAAAAGTATCTTATGTTATTTCCAGGGTCTCAAACTATCTCCATGCCAAATTTCATCTCAATCGGTCCAGCGGTCGAAGCGTGAAGAGGTAACAGACAGACAAACAGACAGAGTTATTTTCGCATTTATAATATTAGTATGGATAATATATGGAATAATAAAATGGATATTATAGTACGTACTAGCTGACCCCGCGGACTTCGTACCGCCTTAGAATTTTTCTTTTGCGTATGAAAAATAGCTTATGTCCTATTCTCAGACCTACTGAACATACACTCCAAATTTCATAAGGATCGGTCGAGTCGTATCAGGGAGTTTGGTTACAAACACTGTGACACGAGAATTTTATGTATTAAACTAGCTGACCCAGCGGACTTGGTACCGCCTTAGAATTTTTTTTTGGGCGAGTATGAAAAGTAGCTTACGTCCTATTCTCAGACCTACTGAACATACACTCCACATAAGAATCGGTCGAGCGGTTTCGCAGGAGTTTGGTTACAAAGACTGTGACACGTGAATTTTATAATCTACTATATAAAAATAAGTCGGGTTTTCCTTCCTGACGCTATAACTCCAGAACGCACGAACCGATTTCCACGGTTTTGCATTCGTTGGAAAGGTCTCGGGCTCCGCGAGGTTTATAAAAAAAACTACGGCGGTACGAAGTCCGCGGGGTCAGCTAGTTAGATATATAAATAGTTAATGACCAGCTTGTGTTTGTAGATAGAGGACTGGTGCAGGAACGTCTTCGGGCATTGCGAGCATTGCCACCGACGCACTCCCGAGTGAGACACCGAGTGACTCTGAGAAACACAAACATACACAAATATTATAATAGGAATATGCGAATGAGAATGTATATGAGAATAACTGAGCAAGAGAATGAGAAAGAGATTGAGAATAATGAGAATGCGAATGACCATCCGTACTTAATCTAACTGACTGACATAGTGATCTATCAACGCACAGCCCAAACCACTGGACGGATCGGGCTGAAATTTGGCATGCAGGTAGATGTTATGACGTAGGCATCCGCTAAGAAAGGATTTTGCAAAATTCCCACGGGAACGGGAAAAATCCCAATTTTACTTTTTAATATTTCTGCGCATACGAAGTTGCGGGGAAAAGCAAGTAATATTATAAATGTGAAAGTTTGTTTGTTTGATCTTATTTCCAAGTCGATGGCATTAGACCGATTTGTATAAATTTGGTATGGTGGAGCGGTATGAGATTGGGTATGAGAGTGAGTATGAGTATGAATACGCACGTGTAGAGCGGCGGGCGTCATGTAGCTTTTGGGGCATTCGGGGCACTTGTAGGGGCGCTCGCCGGTATGTGTGCGCTGGTGGTACTTCAGCCACGTGGAGCTCTGGAACATCCACGTCGACATCATCATCATCACCGTCATCGTCATCGCCATCGTCATCATCACCGTCATCGTCATCGCCACCGTCATCGTCATCGTCATCGCCGCCACCGCCATCGCCATCGTCATCGTCATCGTCATCGTCATCGTCATCATCATCATCATCATCACGGAAATCAGTCCAGCGGTTTAAGCGCGAATAGGTAATAGATAGACGGACAGTTACTTTCGCATTTATAATATTAGTATGGATGTTTCTGGTATGCTTATTCACGCTTCAACCTCTGGACCGATTGAGATGAAATTTGGCATGTTGATAGTTGGAGTCCCGGGAAAGGACATAGGCTACTTTTCATCCCGGAAAAACGCGTAGTTCCCGAGGGAGCGCGATAACCGAATTCCACGCGGGCGAAGTCGCGGGCAGAAGCTAGTGATTTTATATATTGTTTACTGTCTGTCCTTCGGGGCCCCCTGAGGATGGGGGCCCTGGTCACGGGGCCCGTGCGCCGTTAGGGGCCATTCATTTATTACGCAAGACGATTTAGAGGGGGAGGGGGTCAACCATGACTTATTTTTTCTTAGGAGGGGGTGGGAGGGGTCTTGATAGTTCTTACGTAAGATTACAATAAAGCGCATAGATAAGATTATACTTGAAAAAAAAACGCGTGCTCGGATAATAATTATGCTTATCGGTAAATATTAGTAACTAAAATAAAAGAGATTTGCCTAAAAATGGTTTAAAAAAAAACAAACGTGTATTCATTTTTCCTTTAGATCCTTACGTAATAAGTAAGATTACACAGGGGGGGAGGGGGTCGGCCGATTCTTATTTTTTCCTACATAGGGAGGGGCAGGGATCAAAAACTGTCACAAATCGTCTTACGTAATAAATCAATGGCCCCTTATGGTAAATACGGTACTGCTTACCGGGTACCCTTTCCCGCAGACTTCGCAGATCTCCTCCACTCTCTTGTTCGCATTCTTCTTGTCGTAGAGGTGGTGCTTGTAATGCCCCACTTTCTTGGGCTTGATCATGAGGTGGACGCGGTCCACGTGGGTCCCCAGGGAGGAGCGGCTCGCGAACGACTTGTCACACTGGAGACAAACAGTACATTCAAAGACTATGGGCACATAGAAAAAACAAGGTAAACGTAGAATAGGGATGACGACAACTTTTTTTACCTTAGTCTATCAGGAAGATTATTGAAAAGTATTGGACACGTATTTTTTCTTTTTTCACGTAATCAAACTTAAACGGAAGACTTACGGACTTATGTTGAGTTGAAATGTCGCGTGACGTCACGGTTAGGTACGATTTATACCTAACGGTGACGTAGTTAGCCCCCACTCTCCAACTTTAATGCGTTTTAACTTGGTCATTCTTTGTTAATTTGATAAAACAAAAAATACGTGTCTAATATTTTTTTATTACCTGACTGACGGACTAATTAGAATTTCGATTTCTTCACCCTGTCGTCATCCCTATTACTACAATAGGATATTACACCATCTTTTTGAAATGTGGTTTAAAAAAGTTGTTTCAAAAAATTTTTTTTGGGACACGCTTTTATTGCTGACTGTACCTTCCTTCATCTACCCTTCTAGACGAATCAAACGAGCCCAAACTCGATGGGTTTATGTAGTTTTATTACGAAGTTCCTATGGCCACCTTCCAGCTCCATCATCAGATCAGCTCCACGCCATCATAATATTGCATTGTCACGCGATTTACATATTCGTGCAAAATTTCAGCTCAATCGGAAAGTGGGTTAAAATTAAGTGCTTTTCGGTGATGGAAAACATCGTGAGGAAACCTGCACGCATCTGCGAAGTAATACAAAGATGTGTGTGAAGTCCCCGCACCGCACTGGGCCCGCATGGGGATTATAGCCCGAACCCTCTCGCGATGAGAGAAGGCATGTGCCCAGCAGTGGGACGCGAATCGGCTGTAGTAGTAATAATAATAATAATACCTAATAAAGCTTTATTTGTCCATACCCAACATAAATTACATTATTAAAGTATTTAACATTAGATTTAATTTAAATTTGGATTTCATTGATTATTACATGCAATAAGAATAACATTATTATAATTGTGATGAAAAATTAAATTATTTAATTTGAATTAATTGATTCGTTTTTCTTAATATTACTTTTGGATGGACCCCCTTCGGGTAAAACCTGTAGGCTGTAAAAGGGTAGGCTGTAGTAGTAGTAGTGTATTAATTAACTTACTTCGTCACACTTGTATACTGGCGTGACGTGTGAGCTGTCGACGTGCGAAGCCAATCCTTGATCGTCGGGAAACGTCTCCCCGCACTGCGGACACGCCCTGAGGACATTTCATTTAGAGATCTTCTACTATCTAAAGTCCCGCGCGTTCACGTTTCAAAACGCTTAATTTTTTATTATTATTTAAAAAGCACCACCAACACTCTCAACGCATAGTTATGTATAGATTTTATGTCTTCCTTGGTCCGTTGCTTTACAATAGACTTAACGCTAAATTAAATATATTCCCACTATGTTATAATAAAGTTAAGAATACTCTTAAGGAAGCTCTTCAAAAATTGTCCTACGATGATACAGAGCAACTTTTATTTATAATTAAATAATAAGTAGTTATAAAAAAATAGCTTGTAGGTACTGTAGATATAACTTTGTTAATATGTTTCCACGAGAATGTTTAACATATAAGTTATTTCAAATAAATATTTAAGACCTTCTTCTGCCTGAAACACAGGCTTACCCTAGCTCAGGCACAGAAGTAGGTAATGTTTTCGCCGCATTTAGATTATTTATACCTTTGTCAGTTAATTAAGATATCATAAGCGCCTAGTGTAATTTTATGAAATAAACTACAAACTTATCTACTGAATAAAATGTATTTATTGTTTATAGTTGACGGCTATCTCAGCACGCACACATGTGTTGAGAGTGTTGGTGGTGC
Source organism: Aethes cnicana (assembly GCA_963971205.1). Lineage (NCBI taxonomy): Eukaryota > Metazoa > Arthropoda > Insecta > Lepidoptera > Tortricidae > Aethes > Aethes cnicana. The sequence goes on along the minus strand of OZ020299.1, from coordinate 1,948,931 downwards.
TTTTTAAATATATTGAAGCGTTTTGAAATGTGAAGGCGCGGGACTTTAGATAGTAGAAGATCTCTACAGCACCGGAGAAAAATATGGATGTTTTTCATTTGGATGTATGCCTTTTCAAGAAGCTACCTGTCGAGTTGAAGTCACTTACTAGCATTGATCTATTATAAGTAAGGATTCACAATCAGCCGGAGAAAAATGGCCCGTCAAAACGGGTGCCCGGGCACCCGTTTGCGCTCATAAATTTGACACTTTTTAAGTCTTAGGGTGCGTTCCGAATTGAGCTCACAGCGCTTTGAGCGTATTTCGGGACACTTTGTGAGCGTGATCACAACGCTCAGGAAATTGATGACGTCATCGATCGACGCTCACGGTGCTCACGCTGCGGGGCATGGGCGCTGTGAGCGCAAACGTCGAAGTGACATTTGACTATACATTTGACAGAACATGATTCCCTATTTAAAAAAAAGATTGTCAGTTACTAGTGTTGGTGCCGTGAGCGTGCTTATGATCATTCCGAATCAAAAACGCGCTCACACGGTCGTGAGCGTGACAATCGATTCGGGACACTTATGAGCGTTGTGAACGCTGTGAGCGCTTTGAGCGCAAAACGGAACGCATCCTTATAGTGTTAGGTTTACTTTTGTATAAAATATTTATCTTGACACATATTATAAAGAGGCGTTATTAGCATATTGGAACGTATTTTCTAGTGTCAGTTTGCTCCATATATTTTGACATATTCTGTTAGGCACTGTTCGTCCATATGTTATCATAGGTCAATGCTTACTAGTGTTAATTTGTTTAAAAAGAGGTTGAAATTGAAAAGTTTCTTGTTGGGGAAGTGTATTTACACAGTATCTCAGTGTTTTTTTTATTTTTTGAATTACGATAGACTCTTATACTTCATTCACTACCTATGTACCTAGAAGGAAAACATCGTAAGGAAACTTGCACGCATCTCGAAGTAATTCAAAGATGTGTGTGAAGTCCCCAATCCGCACTGGGTTCGTGAGGACAATAGCTCAACCCTCTCGTGATGAGAGGAGGCCTGTGCCCAGCAGTGGGACGGAAATAGGCTGTTGTAGTACAGATAGTATAGAATAGATAGGATAGAATCCATAAACGCCAATGTCAACCAAGAGGCGATAAAGTAAAGAGAGGAAGTCCCCAATCCGCACTGGGCCCGCGTGGGGACTATAGCCCAAACCCTCTCATGATGAGAGGAGGCCTGTGCCCAGCAGTGGGACGGAAATAGGCTGTTGTAGTACAGATAGTATAGAATAGATAGGATAGAATCCATAAACGCCAATGTCAACCAAGAGGCGATAAAGTAAAGAGAGGAAGCCCCCAATCCGCACTGGGCCCGCGTGGGGACTATAGCCCAAACCCTCTCGTGGTGAGAGGGGGCCTGTGCCCAGCAGTGGGACGGAAATAGGCTGTTGTAGTACAGATAGTATAGAATAGATAGGATAGAATCCATAAACGCCAATGTCAACCAAGAGGGGATAAAGTAAAGAGAGGAAGTCCCCAATCCGCAGTGGACCCGCGTGGGGACTATAGCCCAAACCCTCTCATGATGAGAGGAGGCCTGTGCCCAGCAGTGGGACGCAAATAGGCTGTAGTAGTAGTAGGTACCTGAGTCGCGGGTCGCAGGCGCCGTCGCGTGCGTCCACATGTCGTACAACAGCGTCCAAGTTCTCGAACTGCACGTTACACTCCGAACATTTCAACTCGGGAATTGGCAACTATAATGAAAAGAATAACCGAATGTGTCAATTTATTAGTATACCAGCTTTTAGAATATTAAAATGAAAAATCCCGTTGTTTCCCGTTCCCGTGGGAACTTCGGGAAATCCTTTCTTAGCGGATGCTTACGTCATAACATCTACCTGTATGCCAAATGTCAGCCCGATCCGTCCAGTGGTTTGGGCTGTGCGTTGATAGATCACTATGTCAGTCAAATGGGTGAATCAACTTTTTTATTTCAATAGTTGCCATGGTTACTGTTCCCTGGGCCACTTTTAAAACTGCTATTCTGTGGGTTTAAATACACTAAGGGCCGGTTCCTATATCCACGAAACGCCTCGTTTTGCCTACGGACGGTTGATTTTTGACATTTGTTCCATAGAGAATCTGTCAAATTTTAACCGTCCGTAGGCAAAACGAGGCGTTACGTGGATATAGGAACCGGCCCTAAATGTGGGGTTTCTTTGCCATTTTCAATCCCTTCCCTAATGAATCACTTTCTGAGCGTCTTAGAATTCTATATTGTAACAGGTTTCCTAAGAAACCCCTCTCATATTGTCCCCTGGACAACGGGACAGAATAACAACAAGAAATAGTTGATTGACCCAAATACTATGGAGGGTTGAAGTAAAGGAGCGCAATCTTTATAGTTCCAAAGGTGGACACCACATCGGGTAGGTTGGGGGCGCTGCGGTCGCCAGGCCAGTCAAGCCACCTAGGCGGGTAGTCTGCAGTAGCGCCTTCAGATGGCGCTGCTGAGGCGGAAACGGTTGTGAGGAGAGTGTGTTTTGTTTTGTTGCTTATCAAATCCGCTGGACACGTTTTCAACTGTTTCGCCATATAAGATTGCGCTCCTTACCAAGACACATTCCATACTCCATAATAAATACGGGGTCAAGCAAAACGCTGTGACGATATTACACCCACAGAATCAGCTATCGATTCTGAGCATGGTTTTTTTAGGTTTTTTTCGAGTTGGTAAAAAAAATTGAGTATGGGATTCAGGTGTCGCTCACACCATCAATCCCATACTGGGACATACAAATTTTTTTAATACAGCATTGCTCAAAAGGTAAACGTTCCGATACCTGTTAAACGTGCCAAAAGTTTGTTTTTTTAGTAGCTGTATTGGCAGAATGTCATAGCAAACCATAGAGTAAATATTGCTTGTAGCTTTTTTAAATGGCGGAATGCCAAGATGCTGTGTCACACATATATCAAATGGAATTTTTAAAAAAGTGAGTTGCTGGCCTAGGCCTGCAACGTTTGTATGAAATTTCATCATAGACCAATTGGCTATGGGTGAAAAATGACAATGTGCTCGATTATTTTTTTAAGGATAGGAATAACCTTCCGTATCAAGAGAAAAAAATCTCTGAATTTTCCGTGCCGTAGATTCGGCGTATAAAAATAAAATTGTTTTTGCGTTATGACGATTGAAATAAAGGTGTCTCCTTGGTCCAAGTATGCAGCACTACTTCTTGAAAAAATCAATAATGTCAATTGTATGAACACTTTTTTTCAAGAAGTAGTGCTGCATACTTGGACCAAGGAGACACCTTTATTTCAATCGTCATAACGCAAAAACAATTTTATTTTTATACGCAGAATCTACGGCACGGAAAATTCCGAGATTTTTTTCTCTTGGTACGGAAGGTTATTCCTATCCTTAAAAAAATAATCGAGCACATTGTCATTTTTCACCCATAGCCAATTGTCTAGCCGCGCCTGAAACGTGATACTTCCCAGGCATGTTTGAGAAAAGCATATTATAGCAAATATGTAAATAGCTGTAAGTTTTCAGAATAAATAAAATTAAAATTAGATATGGAAATATGGCTTCGTAAGCCAGCCCTCACCCGCCGGTGCGCCATCGTCTTGTGCTGCTGCAGCCCCCGTTGCCCTATGAAGGTCTCGCCGCACACGTCACAGGTGCCCCGCGACGCGTTCTCCAGCGGGTGCTGAACGCGAATATGCGTGTTGAAAGTTGTCTTCTTTCTGAGGGCCAAATCCATAACCATACTAATAGGGATGACGACAGGGTGAAGAAATCGAAATTCTAATTAGTCCGTCAGTCAGGTAATAAAAAAATATGAGACACGTATTTTTTGTTTTATCAAATTAACAAAGAATGACTAAGTTAAAACGCATTAAAGTTGGAGAGTGGGGGCTAACTACGTCACCGTTAGGTATAAATCGTACCTAACCGTGACGTCACGCGACATTTCAACTCAATATATCTCCGTATAAGTTTGATTACGTGAAAAAAGAAAAAATACGTGTCCCATACTTTTCAATAATCTTCCTGATGGACTAAGGAAAAAAAAGTTGTCGTCATCCCTATTACAAATGCGAAAGTAACTCTGTCTGTCTGTTACTTCTGGACCGATTGAAATGAAATTTGGCATGGAGATAGTTGGGGTCCCGGGAAAGGACATGGGCTACTTTTTATCCCGGGAAAATGCATAGTTGCTGCGGGAATGCGATAATCCGGTTATCGCGGAAACTAAGCGGTTTTTTTTCCGGGATAAAAAGTAGCCTATGTCCTTTCCCGGGACTCCTACGTATCTGCATGCCAAATTTAATTTATTTATTTAAACTTTATTCTAGAATTAGTTAGAAACCTATACAAAAGGCAAACTTAATCCCATAAGGTATACTCTACCAGTTAAGTTTTTTTGGGGAGGAAATGTCAAAAACTTTTTTTTAATACCTATGATATAGGAAAACGAGCGCACAGCCCACCTGATGGTAAGCGGTCACTGCGGCCCATGGACTTACTTACTTGAAAGTGAGCCCGCAGTAGTTACACTCGAAGGTTTTCCCAGAGTGGAAGTCAGAATGCATCATGGCCATTCCGCTGGAACCAAACACACAACCAATTATAAATCCATGATAAACCATATTAAGGCCGTTCCTATACCCAGCTCAGCCGTCACTCTCACTCGTGCAACGAGTGAAAGAGAAAGCGCTACGCACAGAACGCCCGATTTAGTTAGTATTTAACGCGTTTTAATTTCTATAAAAACTAGCTTTTCCCCGCAACTTCGTATGCGCAGAAATATTAAAAAGTTTTTTCCCGTTCCCGTGGGAATTTCGCAAAATCCTTTCTTAGCGGATGCCTACGTCATAACATCTACCTGCATGCCAAATTTCAGCCCGATCCGTCCAGTGGTTTGGGCTGTGCGTTGATAGATCACTATGTCAGTCACCTTTGAGTTTTATATATTTAGATAATAATCCATATTAAGGCCGTACCTATACCCAGCTCACCCGTCACTGTCACTCGTGCAACGAGTGAAAGAGAAAGCGCTACGCACAGAACCCCCGATTTAGTTACTTTTTAACACGTTTTAATTTCTATAAAAATACCGTCTAAATACATGGCATTTATAAAGCTGTCGATGTATGCATATAATATGGATATTTTTTCTGTGTTATTTAGTTTTACACTGTTTGATATAATAAACTGGAGTAAAGTTGGATTAAAGGTCCGAGTTAGAGGTTACTTTGGAATTAAATTGTATCGAGCGAAGTTTCGTGAAACGTGTAACGAAAGCTGTCAATGTAAGGCTGATATAATCAAATATAACATGTTTTTTTTTTCATATTTTTAACTTTTAACATTTCTTAGAAAAGTATGATCGTACACTAGCAATTTGACGATGCTGGGTCAAGGAACGGCCTTAATATTATAAATGGAAAGTAACTCTGTCTGTATTCATTCCTATTCATTCATTTATTCAATGCATTTCATAATTCACACATACATTTGCACATACATATTATGAAGCCCGGAGGGTCACAGCAAAAAGGTTACTTATAATAGTTATAATCTAATGAGTATGGTGTGATTTACAATAATATGAATAGATTCTAGGTGATTTCAAAAGTATAATAATAACTTTATTGGTTCTCAAAAAAAAAAAACTTACATATGTGAAGCACAAGCTATACACGGTGGGTCAAAAAATATGGCAAATAATTAACCAACAGTATCGGCTATCGATTCTAAGTATATTGTATAGGTCTTTAATTTTTTTTGAGTTGTTAAAAAAAAATATTTTGTATAGGATTCAGGCGTCGCTCACACAACCAATCCCATATATACAATTTTTTTTTACCAACTCAAAAAAAATTAAAGACCTATACAATATACTTACAATCGATAGCCGATACTGTGGGTTAATTATTTGCCATATTTTCTGACCCACCGTGTATAGTTTTAAAGTAATAGATTTATATTTTCGTCGTATAATGACTCGACTGTGTCTGAACTAGGTTGTTGAACCTGTATCTCAGACAGCAGCGCTCTTCCATTGTATCAAAGCCAAAAATCTATGAATATTATCACAAAAATAAATAAGCTTAAAGTGAGTTAATAATAACAATACAAATGAAGTTACGAAAAGTTTTAACAAATAAGGTTTTGAACTGTTTACTTAACTAAGTATTAATTTTAACTTAAATAATTTATACATTAGCATAATATTTCCGAGATGTGATCTGATTAATTATATTGTGTAGTGTGTGAAGTGTAAAAGTGTGTCGTCCTCCCTGTGTGTAGTATGATAGTGAGTGAGTGAGTGTGGGAGGGAAGAAAAAAAAAATTAATGGCCACATGTATACACGGTGGATCAAAAAATATGGCAAATAACTAACCCACCGTATCGGCTATCGATTCTAAGTATATTGTAAAAGTCTTTAATTTTTTTGGAGTTGGTAAAAAAAAAATTGTATATGGGATTGGTTGTGTGAGCGACGCCTGAATCCTATACAAAATATTTTTTTTTACCAACTCAAAAAAAATCAAACACCTATACAATATACTTAGAATCGATAGCCGATACTGTGGGTTAATTATTTGCCATATTTTCTGACCCACCATGTATACCTAATGTGAGTGGATTAAAATTGGATAATTATATTTTTTACTACTATTGTATTATATACTTACCGGTGCCTAGTGACGAGCGGACACAACTTGCAGATGAATTTTAGCGTGTGTGTCTCCATGTGCCGACGCAGCCGCGTCGGGTGCTTGAAGCGGACGAAGCAGAGGTGGCACTCGTTGGACCCCATACTCTGGAACAGAGTAGATCGATAGATAGGTCAATCAACTATTTCTTGTTGTTATTCTGTCCCGTTTTCCAGAGGACTAAATGAGAGGGGTTTCTTAGAAAACCTGTAACAATATAGTATTCTAAGACGCTTAGAAAGTGATTCATTAGGGAAAGGATTGAAAATGGCAAAGAAACCCCACATTTAGTGTATTTAAACCCACAGAATAGCAGTTTTAAAAGTGGCCCAGGGGACAGTAACCATGGCAACTATTGACATAAAAAAGTTGATTCACCCAGATAAGAATCATTGATCAATTATAAATAAGGATTCACAATCAGCCAAAGAAAAATGGCCCGTCAAAACGGGTGTCCGAACCACTCGGGCACCCGTTTGGCGCTCAGTAAATTCGATTAAGTCTTATAGTGTTAGGTTTGCTTTTGTATAAAATATTTATCTTGACACATATTATAAAGTTGACAACAACATGGAGAGGTCAACAAGATGGAGCGACGACCTCGTGAAAGTCGCGGGAAACCGGTGGAAGCAAGTAGCACAGGACCGGTCGGAGTGGCGAGCCTTGGGGGAGGCCTATGTCCAGCAGTGGACGTCTTTCGGCTGAAATGATGATGATGATGATGATATTATAAAGTGGCGTTATTAGCATATTGGAACGTATTTTCTAATGTCAGTTTGCTCCATATATTTTACAATATTCTGTTAGGCACTGTTCGTCCATATGTTATTATAGGTCATTGATAGGAATGCGTTTTAAGGGCCAATACAAAAAAGCCGCATAAAAATAGTACATTTTGATGTAAGTGCGAAAAGTTTGCAATTTCGCACGTGTAACAAAAGAGATTTTTAATACATTTGCGAAAAAAAGAATAAAGAAATAATGAACAGGATGAGGTTTATATCGTTGTCTAGCACCCATAGTACAAGCTTTGCTTAGTTTGGGGCTAGGTCAATATGTGTGAACAGTCCCAAGATATTATTTTTTATTTATGAAAAACTTTACGCACTAGTTCGTAAAAAGCAACTTAACGCATTCACTGCCACCGACGCATATATGCGTTTTGCTGACTTTCCCGCAGTGCTTTGAACGCACATGTGCGTTGCAATGTTCCCTTAATGGCGAAAGTTCGTAAAACAGAAGTGGCAGTGAATGCGTTAAGGCACGCTGACTAGCTGTCAAAAAAACAAAAGCGCTCGTTCGGAAATGAAAAACTTTTGGCACGTTAAACAGGTATCGAAATGTTTACTTTTTGAGTGCCTGTATTAAAAAAGAATTTGTGTTCTTTATTGTAAGTACTAATAAGTATAAGAGAAGCCGTGGTGGCCTAATGGTTCGACCTACGGCCTCTCATGCAGAGGGTCGGGGGTTAGATTCCCGCTCGCACCTCTAAGTTTACATACGTGCGAAATTCAATTTGAATTAACCACTGAGCTTTTCGGTGAAGGAAAACATCGTGAGGAAACCTGCATGCATCTGCGAAGTCCCCAATCCGCACTGGGCCCGCGTGGGGATTATAGCCTGAACCCTCTCGTGATGAGAGGAGGCCTGTGCCCAGCAGTGGGACGCAAATAGGCTGTAGTAGTAGTAGTAATAAGTATAAAAATAACTCACCGCGTCGTGGACCTTGAGGTGGTTTTGGAAGGTGGCTTCGGAGAGGAAGCCCTTGTAGCAGCGCTCGCAGCGCACGTGCGCGCGCAAGTAGTTCGCAGACAGTTTGCGCGCGCGCATCTCTTTGCGCTGCTCCTCCTCGCTCACCTCGAACACGGACGCATTCATACTAGTGCTCCTGGTCGTGACCGTGTCTCGTGTACCCGTAGCCGAATCTCCGTTGCCGTGTTACTCGGCAACGGAGATCCGCTCCGTTTGCTCCGTGTGATTCGGCCACGTGTAATTAAGATACGTGGCTACGTGTACACGGAGATACGTATCTTATTTATACGTAGATCCGATCCAGTCGTGTTCAACAACCGAGCGGAGCGGAGCCGAAGCCGAGATTCGCGGGAACGTAGCCGAATCCAGAAACGGATACGTATCTTTGACGTGACCGTGTAGTACGGGATCTTAGCACCGCCGGTGCTAAGGCTACGTAGCTACGGTTCCGCGTGTAACACGTATATCACAAGCCCTAATTCATACTACTACTGACATACAGAATGGCCGCGGAGTCACCCGCCTGGATCTAGCCGGCGCGCAACTCGCGCCCAACTCGCCCTTACCGCCATTCGTTTCATCCGGAGATGGAGAGTGGATCGTTGGCCCGCGTAGTGGTACACACACATTAACAACTGTACAGACGTCCTCGCACGCACACAGACGTCCTCACATTGACACTTCATCGTTCGAATTGTGTTCGAAATATTAAGTAAATAACACTTTATTGTACACCACAAAATTACACATAAAAAATCACAAATAATAACAATGTACAAAGGCGAACTTATCCCTCTAAGGAATTTCTTTCAGTCAGCGAAATCGTGCTTTTATAGGCCGTGTCCGCCGTGTGTCTAAAAACAATACACTAGCTGTTCTACTTTTTATGGTTCCGTACCCAAAGGATAAAACGGGACCCTATTACTAAGACTCCGCTGTCCGTCTGTTTGTCCGTCTGTCACCAGGCTGTATCTCATGAACCGTGATAATAAGACAGTTGAAATTTTAACAGATGATGTATTTCTGTTGCCGCTATAACAACAAATACTAAAAAAACAAAATAGAATAAATAAGTTTACTCATGTGCGAAATTCAATTTGAATTTACCACTGAGCTTTTCGGTGAAGGAAAACATCGTGAGGAAACCTGCACGCATCTGCAAAGTAATTCAAAGATGTGTGTGAAGTCCCCAATCGGCACTGGGCTCGCGTGCCCAAAACCCTCCCGTGATGAGAGGAGGCCTGTGCCCAGCAGTGGCATAAATAAAGACGTATACAAGATTAGAGCGTTTTTAAAGCTTACCTTAACAATAGTAATATTATATTTGTTCTCAAACTTTATATAGTCTTCTTCGCAGCTGAAGAACCTTTTGAAACCTTTCTTGTACTTCACTTCCACCTTCAATTCCCTTTTAACCTTTTTTTGTACTTTTCGCTTCACATTTCTCGACTTAACAGATTTTGAACCCTTTAACTTAACATTTTTAACTTTACCATTTACATTTTCAAACACTTTCGATTCTCTAAGCAGCCTTCTGGGTGTGACAAGTTTATTTTCAATAATTTCTACCATAGGATTGGCTATGTCTTTTAGAAAGATATTATCATCATAATCATCGTCTTCACTATGAATATTATCATGGTTTTCGTTCTCTGTTACAAATATGTCAAGTTTCTCATCCTCGTTATGTGTAAACTCTATGGGTTGTTTGTCTAATTTGTCTATGGTGAGGTTTAAAGTCAGTTGGTTGGCTACTCGGTCTATGGTGCATATTATATCAGTCGTCACCTGCAAAGAGATAAGGTAAATAAGTGGGCCGACGCTATGATGTTAAGTTGGGTGTAATATTCAATAGCACTTTTCAAATTTGCCTTAATTTTGGCTTTAGCATGGCATCAGGATTCATGCTATCAATATTACAACCTTGAAATTTCATCTGTATAAATGTTTCCTTATTAAGCTTTCTCTCTATAACAACTTTTTACAATAATGACAAATGAATTAATATAATTAAATGTGTATAAATAACATGACATACCTATGTACTAACCAAAATCTGTAAATAAATTAAATTATAAATTAAATTAAATATTACACATTTTACATAAATAAAATAGTTAAAATAAACTTATAATAAAAGAAATGTTAATGTACATAATAGACTATTTTAGATATATATATAGACTCATAGACATAATATATGACTAGATAAAATTAATTATAATGTTAATATTTGTTTGCATGGAATAAAGGCTTATCTTATCTTATCTTTAATAAGCTTTCACTTATGTTCTGATTTCGACTTGAATTTCGAAATTTTGAGTTTCGAATCCGGCTCGCACTACTAAGTTTACTTTAGCTTTTCGGCAAAGGAAAACATCGCGAGGGAACCTGCACGCATCTGCGAAGTAATTCAAGGATGTCTGCAAAGTCCTTGAGGCACCAATCATTATCCTCTAGTGATGAGAGAAGGCCCGTTGCCAGTAGTAAGATGTAAATGGACCGTTGTGGTTGTGGAGGAAACTAAGCACAGCTTGTGCTATGGTTGCTAGACATATGTAAATACTTAACATCCATGACTCGATCATAAACATTTGTTCTCATCACACAAAGTTTGCTCCTCGCAGGATTCGAACCCGCGACCGTCCGAACAGCGGGCAGGGTCAGAGTCTTGTGTGTTAATTCTAATTGGCTATGGGTGAAAAATGACAATGTGCTCCATTCTTTTTTTAAGGATAGGAATAACCTTCCATATCAAGAGAAAAAAATCTCTGAATTTTCCGTGCCGTAGATTCTGCGTAAAAAATAAAATTGGTTTTGCGTTACGACGATTGAAATAAAGGTGTTTCCTTGGTCCAAGTATGCATCAGTACTTCTTAAAAAAAAGTGTTGACACTATTGACATTGTTGATTTTTTCAAGTAGTAGTGCTGCATACTTGGACCAAGGAAACACCTTTATTTCAATCGTCGTAACGCAAAACCAATTTTATTTTTTACGCAGCATCTACCGCACGGAAAATTCTGAGATTTTTTACTCTTGATACGGAAGGTTATTCCTATCCATAAAAAAAATTATCGAGCACATTGTCATTTTTCACCCATAGCCAATTGTCTAGTGAAGTATGTTGACGTACAAAGTGCTGATGCGTCAGGGCGTCCAGGAGCAGCCGCTGCGCGCGCCGGGCGCGGCGCCGCAGCCCCGCGGCGCTCCGAAGCAGCGCCACGCACCACGGGCACAGGTGCTGCGGCAGCCCGTCCCATACTGACAACTGGAAGGCCCCACTTGATTTGATTAAACACAATAATGGCCGATGACAATTTATTTCAGCTCCATCGAGACTGTTTATGATTCATCAGTTTATCAGCCAATGTCAAGCTTAGAGAAGGAACAAGTTTTACTTTAAGCGAGTGACCTGTAAGGGCCTTATCCCACTTGCGATTTGCGAGAGAGTTGAAAGCGTTTTTCAATACAAAACTCGTACGCGGCGAACTCGCGGCGTGTTCGCCTCCATACAAAACACGCTCGCAAATCGCAAGTGGAATAAGGCCCTGAATGCAACAATTTATCGGTGACTCAGGACAGAATCTAAAACAAAAGACAACACAAGCTTTATCTCAAACCGGATTGTTATGTTAATGCATGGAATCAACTACCCGCTGACACAGTGAACTCTGTAAGTGTTAACCAGTTCAAAAACAGATTAGATAAACTCTCTTACTAACATAAACTCTAACAGTGGAAATATTATTTAAACGCATCAGCGAATTGCTGCCTGTCTAAAATCTAAATATATAAAACTCAAAGGTGACTGACTGACTGACTGACTGACTGATATAGTGATCGATCAACGCACAGCCCAAACCACTGGACGGATCGGGCTGAAATTTGGCATGCAGGTAGATGTTATGACGTAGGCATCCGCTAAGAAAGGATTTTGCGAAATTCCCACGGGAACGGGAAAAATCGGGATTTTACTTTTAAATATTTCTGCGCATACGAAGTTGCGGGGAAAAGCTAGTTAAATATATAAATAAACACATTTATGACTAAACTAACTACTTATCGTTACTGATTGTTAATCTTAATAAACTTGCACAAGAAACATTTACTAAAGGGGAATGTACTAATGTTAGAAGGAATTTGATGTTAACAGGACGGGGGAGTTTGGAGGGAAGGATATCATAAAGAGGGGTGGTTAATCTTGGACAGTTAACGAACATATGTTTGACGGTGCCTTCGTCGAGGCCACACTCGCACAGAGAATGATCACGCACACATATCTTGGCCAGGAAAGCTGGTGAGCTGACATGCCCCAGACGGTACCGCGCTGCTTAAAAAAACAAGGTCTGTTAGGCAGTTCTGGCTGAAGGTCTCAGTAGTGTTTGCCGACAGATGCTGTAGGAGATTGCAAGTGTTCCAGGTATGACGCATTTGTGGCAAAACGAGAGCCTATATGTCTCGTGAAAAGCAGTAAGAGTACTTTTCATTTCCTATTATAATGGCTTGTTTAGCGCAAAAATCAAACTGTTTCAATTCAATGATTTATTCATCTAATTGGCCACTTTCCGGCACTTTAACACGTTAAAAAATTAAATGAATCTACCACCGCTTGCTAGCCCATTGCTAAGAACAAGAAAGCCAAACAAACTCAGCGGACATAAATATCCAAAGTAGGTATTTACTTATTAAATTTACCAAGGATATACCGAAAACTGTTCATTACCTGAATTCCCATAAGTTCTACGAAAGTTTCCTCCAATTGGAGATCAAATATACCAAATAGTTTGGTGTCTGTCCGCAAACATATTCGGCAAGCCAACAACTCGTCTATTGTCTCCTGTTTCACAGTGTCAGTCATTTTGTCACTAAAACACGATAAGGTTTATTTCAAGAAAATAATACTAAAACATTAAAACAGTAAATAACATTGTATGAAAATCCAAAATACATGAAACTAATAGAAATTCTATTTATTTATATCACCCTGGCCTGGCCACTATCTGTCACAGATTAGCACAGATTATAGTTAGATATATTAGTATAGTCTGGCAAAAAAGAGAAAAAATTATGGAGGCGCCACTATCGCTTTATAGGGTAACCCCAAAAACTTCGCTGAACATGTTTTGATACTTTTGGAAATTTTGGTACTAATAATTTTTATTTTTATAGGTAGGCAAGCGTGCTTGCTTGCAGGCCACCTGATGTTAAGAGGTCACTGCGGCCCATGGACATTAGAAATTATAAGATTGAAGTTATGAAAGATGTAAAGGTACAATCAGGTAAGAACCCTACTTTACAGGGTGAAATAAAAAACAGACGCACATAATTTACGAGTATTTTTACTATGAAACTGAATCCAAAGCTTCCTCATCTATATTCTGCTCCTGAAAAGACCACGTTTTTGTCTTTGCTGGAACCTGCCTCCAAATCATACAGATTATCTTCTGAATTATGATTTTCAACAGGAAGACGCAACATCTCTCACTGTCGTCTTGAATATTTATGACAAGTCTATCTATATTTTGATACAAGGTGTTTATATGTCTTACCGTATACCGAGATAAATACAAAAAGCTTCGGGTAAAATTTTGGTCACATTTTTGAATTATGAATGAAAACGACCTTCGGTTTCACGACTTTAAGCTCGATTTTTATTGTTTAAAAATTGACATCACTCGCTCCAGATGTACTTAAGTACTATTACCTCCTTCCCTGGTCGTAACCTACATTTTAGCAATCTGTGGTCTGAACCAGGGCTTGTAACCGGTTTTTGCCCCCATACAAATAAACCGGTTCTCTTATCGTTCTTTCGTTTACTATTTCATATTTAATAAGGCTATAAAATAATACAAAGTAATAAACTAAATACACTATGGAGTTCCACATAAAGAGTATAAAATAATTCCAAATATTTGGCTACTCCGGGGTTTTTTAAATTAACCGGTTACAAGCCCTGGTCTGAACTGACGCGAATTTCTGCTTATTTTAGAATTCAAGGAAAAATATCCCAAAAACCATGGTTCTTTAAATACTTACAAGTTTAAGAAGAAAATTACAAGCTCTCTCACTCGCCTCAGGCTGGGTCATGTATGTTCTCCTGAATTTCTTCACAAGATTAAAGTTAAAGATAACCCTCAATGTCAGTGTGGTCATGAAGTTGGTTCTTTAAACCACATTTTCCTTGATTGTCCCATGAATAAAACTAACTTGTACGATCAACTTATCACACTCAAGTTTCAGCTTCCATCTAATATTAACTCATTACTGGCTACAAATGATAGAACTATGTTTCTATTCTACTAGCAAAATTTATGCATAAAAATAACATAAAATAGTAGCTCATTTTGTTCTTTGTTCGTTTTGCAGTATTATTTTATATACTACTTACAATAACTAACACCAACTTACTAACATCTAGAACCCTCCCTATCCCATCATTCCTCTCCTGGGTCGTCACTGCAACCCATCAATGATATAATGTACCACGAAAAGACCACGATGAAAATCCAGAATTGACGATGATCAAACAGAAAGAATAACAAAGTATCATCACTTGACATTGGCAAAGGTGCCTTGCAGCAGACGCCAACTCAACAAAAAATAAAAATGTTTGGGAAATTGGCATGAAATTGGGAAACACGGAACACGCCTTCCGCCATTTCAGTCAGAAACATTTCTGATATCTGGCTGAGGTCACATCCCGTCAGAATTTTTCTAACAGTGTGCGCGGCCAATGTCGGCCCTGCAAGCCTACAGACGGCACGATTTGGCAGTGGGCCTGCAAGTAGGTCGTCTGTAGCGCCCTTAATGCAAAATGTATGCCCTGAGTCTCACCAATTCAGATCAACGGCGTTGACTTAGAAGTAGTAAAGGAAATCAAGTACCTGGGAGTGACAATCGATAAAACTCTCACTCACATTCAGGAAACACATCGCGGACACATATGCAAAAGCAAAAATGTCCATGATGCAATGCAGAAGAGCCATCGGAAGAACCTAGATACACAAAGCAATCATAGTACCTAGAGACACCTATGGAGCAATTGTATGGTGGCACAAAACAGCCACAAAAACAAACAAGAACGAACTAAAAAAAGTTCAGAGACTAGCAGCATTAATGACAACGGGAGCAATGAGAACAACGCCCACAGTATCCTTGGAAATGATACTGGACCTACTCCCGCTGGACCTAACGGTAAAAAGGCGTGCTGCAGAACAATGGTTTAAGCTTAAAAGCGAAGACGTATGGATAGGCAAACACACAGAAAAGGGCCACACGGAAATAGACAATGAATACAAAAATAAACTGTCGATGATCCTGCCAAACAATGACCTCACGAAGAGGCACAGGACGTTCGATAAATAATACATAGTACGCATAGGATCTAGAACAGATTGGGAAGCCACTGACAGCAAATCGGCAACAGTGTGCTACACCGACGGCTCGAGAAAGGAATCTACCTAACTATCTGGGTATATACGTCAGACAGAGAAATGGGACGGAACTGAAAAGAACCATCAATCTGGGAAGATTTGCCAGCATCTTCCAAGCAGAGACCCAAGCTATATTGGAATGCGCGGAAATGCTTCAAGAGGCGGACACACAGAACGACACGATAGCAATATACAGTGACAGCCAGGCTACTAAAAGCACTTCACAAAGAAGAATCTAAACTGGTTATTGAGTGTAAGAAAGCACTTAACCGGCTGGCAGAGGAAGGGGATAAAGAACTGATAGTCGCATGGGTGCCTGGACAAGAGGGCAATACCGGGAACGAAACGGCCGACGAATTGACCAGAAAAGGAGCCGACGACACTTTTGTGGGGCCAGAACCGAGACTGCCCATAGCTCACAACATCACAAAAGGAGTTATACGGCGCAAAGCAATACAAGAAGCAAACCAAAGATGGCAAAATCTAGAGGGTCACAGACAATCAAAGATCTTCATAAAAAAACATAGACAAGAAAAGAACGGCACAAGCCATGGGACACAGCAGGAACAATTTAAGACTAGCCATCGGAATAATTACAGGACACTGCACACTGAACAGACACCTAACTATTCTGAAGATAATAAGAGATGACCCAAGATGCCAAGAATGTGACGAGAAAGAAACGGGAATACATCTACGAGCGAAATGCCCATCACACGCAATGGCGAGATGGAAAAGAACCGGAAGGGACACGCTAGATGAAGATGACCTACAAGACCTAAGATAGGGAAGATAATAGGATTCTGCACAGGAAGGTTCAACGGGGCAACGGCGCTGGAAACGGATAACCCGTAATCCCATGGGAGACGGGGGAAATGGGTGAAATGGTTCCGAACCGAACGGAGGACAGATCACCCGACTGAAACCAGGCAGTCGTCCCCATTTATAAATAATAATAATGCACCGAGTGGCTTCCGGCGAGCGTCACAATTTTTCTGTTAGAAATTTCTGATAATATGCGCCTGCGCCTAAACTATTCATAAACAGTCAAGGAGTCAGAATCAGAATCATTTATTTGCTCTTCATATATGCAAAATTAAAAATAAAACGACATACATCGTCAAATAGCTATAGCTAAGAACACAGTCAATTAACACGTCTATCGATTATCATGTAAAATAAAAGGATATCAAAATCGGTTCTTCCGGCAACAGACAGAAGGAAACAGTTTGTCTGCCCGGGACCACAGCCAAGACAGAAGCTGGATACGAGCTTGGCCTCCTGGTGGTAAGAAGCTGGGTACGCCTGTGGCTTCTCTCCTGCTACTGACCCGGCGAACTTCGTACCGCCCAACCGTAGTGAACGTCGTGTTAACTTTGAGCGTAACATAATTTAGGATTCGACTAAAGAAATAAAATTCATTTAATAAAGAAGTTCAATAGTTTTTAGTTTACCAATATACAGAAGAAAAACAACAATAATTCTAATAACAGAGGAGAGTAGATAAAGCTACAGAGTGCGGCGAATTAATTTAAAATCATATTTTCTGTATATTTTTCTCGCCTGTAAGGCTACGTTTATGAACAACTAAATGACTGTTTATTGAAAACTGTTTCAGACTTTCACATTTATATGGTTTTTCGCCTGTATGAATACGTTTATGTTTACTTAATGTTCTGTTATCTGGAAACTGTTTCAGACAAATTTCACATATTTTTCTCGCCTGTAAGGCTACGTTTATGAACAACTAAATGACTGTTTTGAGAAAACTGTTTCAGATAAACTTCACATTTATATGGTTTCGCACCTGTATGAGTACGTTTATGAACAAGTAAACTTTGGCTATATGAAAACTGTTTCAGACAAATTTCACACTTGTATGGTTTCTCGCCTGTATGAATACGTTTATGAACAAGTAAACTTTGGCTATATGAAAACTGTTTCAGACAAATTTCACACTTGTATGGTTTCTCGCCTGTATGAATACGTTTATGTTTACTTAATGTTCTGTTATCTGAAAATCGTTTCAGACAAATTTCACATTTATATGGTTTCTCGCCTGTATGAATACGTTTATGAATAACTAAATCATGGCTTCGAGGAAACTCTTTCGGACAATTTTCACACTTGTATGAATACGTTTATGTTTACTTAATGTACCGTTTTCTGAAAACTGATTCAGACAAACTTCACATTCATATGGTTTCTCGCCTGTATGAATACGTTTATGTTTACTTAATGTTCTGTTATATGAAAACCGTTTCAGACACATTTCACACTTCAATCGTTTCTCGCCTGTATGAATACGTTTATGAATAACTAAACCATTGCTTCGAGAAAACTCTTTCGGACAAATTTCACACTTGTATGGTTTCTCGCCTGTATGAATACGTTTATGAACAAGTAAACTTTGGCTATGTGAAAACACTTTCGGACAAATATCACATTGATATGGTTTCTCACCTGTATGAATACGTTTATGAACAAGAAAATGACCGTTTTGAGAAAACTGTTTCAGACAAATTTCACATTTATATGGTTTCTCGCCTGTATGAATACGTTTATGAATAACTAAACCATTGCTTCCAGAAAACTCTTTCGGACAAATTTCACACTTGTATGGTTTCGCGCCTGTATGAATACGTTTATGAACAAGAAAATGACCGTTTTGAGAAAACTGTTTCTGACAAATTTCACATTTATATGGTTTCTCGCCTGTATGAATACGTTTATGAATAACTAAATCATGGCTTCGAGGAAACTCTTTCGGACAAATTTCACACTTGTATGGTTTCTCGCCTGTATGAATACGTTTATGAACAAGAAATTTACAGTTATGAGAAAACTGTTTCAGACAAATTTCACACTTGTATGGTTTCTCGCCTGTATGAATACGTTTATGAATAACTAAATCATAGCTTCGAGAAAACTCGTTCGGACAATTTTCACACTTGTATGGTTTCTTGCCTGTATGAATACGTTTATGTTTACTTAATGCACCGTTTTCTGAAAACTGTTTCAGACAAATTTCACACTTGTATGGTTTCTCGCCTGTATGTATACGTTTATGAACAAGAAATTTACAGTTATGAGAAAACTGTTTCAGACAAATTTCACACTTGTATGGTTTCTCGCCTGTATGAATACGTTTATGAATAACTAAATCATAGCTTCGAGGAAACTCGTTCGGACAATTTTCACACTTGTATGGTTTCTCGCCTGTATGAATAAGTTTATGAATAACTAAATCATGGCTTCGAGGAAACTCTTTCGGACAATTTTCACACTTGTATGGTTTCTCGCCTGTATGAATACGTTTATGAACAAGAAAATGGCTGTTTTGAGAAAACTGTTTCAGACAAATTTCACACTTGTATGGTTTCTGGCCTGAATGAATACGTTTGCGCCTCTTAATGCTCGTGCTGAGTGTTGAGCTGTTCGCACGCTTCTTCTCGTGGGGCGGGAGGAGCTTGAGTCTGACAGAACAAGCCCTGAGTCGGGGCTGATCCCCGCAGCTCGCTCCGGGGCCAGGGCCTCCTGCTGGGCTCCGGCTGCGCTCCTCGCCAGGCGGCGTGCCAGAGTCTTCTGCATTCTCGGATTCATACATCTGCCAATGGATAAATGACTCTGAAACAATATGATGAGAAAAATATGACTACACAGTTATATATGGATATTTTGTAATGAAGAAACTACTTCTTGAAACACTTGTTAGCACTGTACTCTGGCCCTGATTCTGAACATGAAATTGAATAAGTAACGAAGGAATAGACATTGCTATCTGTATTCGAGAACTAATTTAATTTGAAGTTTATATTAGTATTTTGTCAATACCAAATTTGTCACAAGTCACTGAGAGGTTGAATTGTGTATAATGTCTCATTGATATGAGGTAAATGAGAAGTCACTATCCCCTATGTGCTCCAAAAAATAGCTTAACAAGTTTTTTTTTAAAGCAAGCAGTTGACTATCTGATGGTAAGTGACTATGTGGTCAAAGGTAGTGAAACCCAAAAACAGTCTAAATGTTTCAAATAAAGTTGCAACTTGCAAGTGAATAGGCCTTCACTGTTACCAAGGGCTGAAATGGGTGAAATGGTTCCGAATGGAGGACCGATCACCCGACTGAGACCAGGCAGTCGTCCCCTTCTATAAATACCAAGGGCTGAGTCCATCTAAAGATTTAGGTCAGGAAAAGTACATGGCTTTGATATTACTAGTCCCAAATAGAGGACTGATAAGCGAACAGCAATCAGGCTGTCGTCCCAATATATAAATAATAATAATCTATGTGATAACTCTGACAGTTTTAACTTTTGTGTGCTTTCACCTAGCAGTCATAGGCAAAAGAAGATAAACAATGATGAGATAGTATAAAACTCTATGGAGGCCAGTAACTCGGGAGGTCGCGAAGGAGGCTACCTGCTAGCGCGAAGGCGGCGTCGGGCGGTTGCAGCGCCGTGGGGCCCAGCACGAGCTCGCCCTTGACCGCGTGGCCCACGTACAAGCCTGCCCGCGCGGCCGCCACGCTCACGCCGCACTCGGTCTGTCCGCCCTCCTCCTCCTTCACGCTCACGCCGCACTCCATCTGTCCGCCCTCCTCCTCCTTCACGCTCACGCCGCACTCCATCTGTCCGCCCTCCTCCTCCTTCACGCCGCACTCCGTCTGTCCGCCTTCCTCGTCTTGCTCCATGCGCGCCAACGCCGAGCTCGCCTCGTGCTCCTCCTTCGCGCGCACGCTGCACTCCCATGACGCAATCTCGCTCTCCAGCGACATACTGCCACTGCACTGCCACTAGGAGGATTGCCCAGTAGTTGGGTACGACGTACACCCAAATAGTTCTGTCAATCCGTTCACGCCAAGTAAATAGTAATTCAAGAAAACGAATCCTATAGTATCGTCATGATATGAAGCTTATTAAATAATAATAATTGAATGAAATCAACAAATTTATAGCATTTACGTATGGTTCGTAGTAATTAATGGTAGCTTGAGCTTGACCACAGATAAGAAGATATGTCTAAAGCTTGACATTGACATTAGTTTTTTTTTATTCGTCTAAGGGTGCGTTCCGAATAGCGCTCAAAGCGCTCATAGCGTATTTCGGAACACTTTGTGAGCGTGCTCACAAAGCTCAGGAAATTGATGACATCATCGATCGACGCTCACGGTGCTCACGCTGCGGGGCATGGGCGCTGTGAGCGCAAACGTCAAAGTGACATTTGACTATACATTTGTCAGGACATGATTCCCTATTTTAAAAAAAAGATTGTCAGTTACTAGTGTTGGTGCCGTGAGCGTGCTTATGATCATTCCGAATAAAAAACGCGCTCACACGGTCATGAGCGTGACAATCAATTCGGGACACTTATGAGCGTTGTGAACGCTATGAGCGCTTTGAGTGCTATTCGGAACGCACCCGGAAACATGTCCTGTCATATGTATAGTTAAATGTCACATTGACGTTTACGCTTACAGCGCCCATGCCCCGCAGCGTGAGCACCGTGAGCGTCGATCGATGACGTCATAGATGACGTCATCAATTCCCTGAGCGCTGAGAGCGCGCTCACAGTGTACCGAAAAGCGCTCAAAGCGCTGTGAGCGCGATTCGGAACGCACGCACCCTAGAGTTGGCGCCGTGAGTGAGCGTGCTTATGATCTTTCCGAATCAAAAACGCGCTCCACACGGCCGTAAGCGTGACAATCGATTCGGGACACTTATGAGCATTATGAACGCTGTGAGCGCTTTACGGGACGTACCCAGTATAGTTTCATTTGACTTAACGGCCTTGGCGCAACCTCAACGTAATGATTAGGCTTGGCACAAACGTTTGGTGTCCTGATTTGGTTGCCTTGCCTGATCAGGAATTGTGCGTTTGTGTGCGGTGGTTCAAACAAATATAATGGAGCGCTGCGTTCGGGTCACGAAAAATTTTTTGGGTGACGATCGTGAACCTTTTGTTGCACATTTTTGTATGAAATTCACGTGGCCGAATCTCAATTCCCGATCGGGAAACCAAACTATGGAGGGTTGAAGTAAAGGAGCGCAATCTTTATAGTTCCAAAAGTGGACACCAAATCGGGTAGGTTGGGGGCGCTGCGGTCGCCACAAGTGTCAAGCCACCTAGGCGGATAGTCTGCAGTAGCGCCTACAGATGGCGCTGCTGAGGCGAAAACGGTTGTGAGGAGAGTGTGTTTTGTTTTGTTGCTTATCAAATCCGCTGGACACGTTTTCAACTGTTTCGCCATATAAGATTTCGCTCCTTACCAAGACACATTCCACACTCCACACTCCATAAACCAAATCTTTGTGCCCGGCCTGGCATTGTCATTTCGTACAGAAATTAAAAAAAAACTGGTTCATGCATGGCGGTTCTTTGGCCGAGTTGTTTATGGCCATAGTCTGATATAGACGTGGAGCTAGCATATAGTATGGAATCTGTGACCGCTTACCACAGGTGGCCTGTGTGCTCATTTGCCTACCAATGACTGGAATTCATTATCGCGTGGAATTCGGTTATCGAGTTCCCGCGGGAACCATGCGTTATTCCGGAATAAAAAGTAGCCTATGTCGTTTCCCGGGACCCCTAACTATCTCCATGCCAAATTTCATCTCAAACGGTCCAGCGGTTGAAGCGTGATGAGGTAACAGACAGACAAGAGTTACTTTCGCATTTATATTATACAAAGTAGCTTCTACCCGCGACTTCGCCCGCGTGGAATGGGGACTATCGTTTCTTTGCTCACCAGTTGGCGCCACTGTTGACTAAGGTCCAGAGGTATAGCTTTTACTTTATAAGATCGGCGCCGAAACAAAGTTTTAAAACCTCATTAAGTTTATTAATTATAAATAGGTAACTATCATCATATCGGGTAGCTATGCCGCAATGTTG
This sequence comes from Aethes cnicana, assembly GCA_963971205.1. Taxonomy (NCBI): domain Eukaryota; kingdom Metazoa; phylum Arthropoda; class Insecta; order Lepidoptera; family Tortricidae; genus Aethes; species Aethes cnicana. Next base: position 1,926,127 of record OZ020299.1, on the reverse strand, counting down.
TGCAGTTTCGTTTTGTTCGGATTTATTTTATTTTATTTCAAAGCGTTCACATTCATCGCCAAATAATCCATATTTGCGATAATTTCACGGAGGAGATCACTTTTCAACAGGTAAATTAAAGAAACTATAATTTATATCACGAAGCCCGCCAAAACCAGTGAAAAGTGAATGTTATTGGACCTCACGCGACACTAGCGCCTCTAGTGGCAAATTCACACGCGATAGCCCCCATTCGGTTATCGCGCTCCCGTGGGAACTATGCGCTTTCCCGGGATAAAAAGTAGCCTATGTCCTTTCCCGCGACCCCAACTATCTCCATGCTAAATTTCATCTCAATCGGTCCAGCGGTTGAAGCGTGAAGAGGTAACAGACGGACAGACAGAGTTACTTTCGCATTTATAATATTAGTATGGATATGGATTAAGTTCCTGCTGCTTCTTATAGGATATGAAATGTGGAAAGAAACAATAAAACAAGTTTTCCTTATATTCACTTGTATTCTTTTTTTTTCATAGAAAATTAATCAATCTTACAGAAGTAAAAACTTGAGACAAACATTTTCCCGCAAATTAAACTGCTAGTGTGAAGTTTGTCCGCAGGTAAGCTACGAGTAACATACAAATAAAATATTCAGTTAGTTAGAAATTCCTTTATAATACCTTAGTTACATGTTCACATGACTTAGATTCTAAGGGATTTCTTCCAGTCAACCTTTGAGCAGTGAAGAGGAAAGTGCCGGAATAGACCAATAAAATGTACACAAATAGAAAAGACATAGACAAATAGAATAGAGAATTAACGCATATATATTTTGTGTTGTTATCGTTACCATAGATTACTAAAGTCGATTTTCGGTAGATTACTTTATCTGTGGTAGATAGTTGCAATGCAACCATCTTGCTTGGTCGATAAATATATGGAGGGTTGAAGTAAAGGAGCGCAATCTTTATAGTTCCAAAAGTGGACACCAAATCGGGTAGGCTGGGGGCGCTGCGGTCGCCACTCCAGTCAAGCCACCTAGGCGGGTAGTCTGCAGTAGCGCCTTCAGATGGCGCTGCTGAGGCGAAAACGGTTGTGAGGAGAGTGTGTTTTGTTTTGTTGCTTATCAAATCCGCTGGACACGTTTTCAACTGTTTCGCCATATAAGATTGCGCTCCTTACCAAGACACACTCCATAGATAAATAGTTGCTTTGTCTAAACTTGTAAACTTCGAGTTGATCATCGGTCATCCAGTGTCCTTGTCCTCCACGAACGGCCACGGAATCACCCGCCTGAACCTAGCCGGCGCGCAACTCGCGTCCAACTCGCCCTTACCCTCATTTGTTTCATCCGGAGATGGAGAGTGGATCGTTGGCCCGCGTAGTGGTACACGCACATTTACAAGTGTACAGACGTCCTCGCACGCAAACATTGGCAGATCATTCGAATTGTGTTCGAAATCGTGCTTTTATAGGCCGAGTCCGCCCCGTGGTTGAGTTGACTCCCTCGAGAAGACACCCTCCACGTGGTTTGCAAGGTTCCCTTGTTTAAGCATTTATTTTTGGCAGAATTCGATTTTGCTCAATCAGTATAGGCATAATAGTGTTTACGCTGAAACTTTTTTTTGACTTTTCGATTTTTGTTTTCATTCATAAAAACAGCACACGATATTTCTTGAAAAAAAAACGGTCATATGGTGTAAATGAAAAAAATATTAAAAATCAAAATGCGTTTCTACAGACTAATAGGGATGACGACCACTTTTTTTTCCTTAGTCTATCAGGAAGATTATTGAAAAGTATTGGACACGTATTTTTTCTTTTTTCACGTAATCAAACTTATACGGAGATATATTGAGTTGAAATGTCGCGTGACGTCACGGTTAGGTACGATTTATACCTAACGGTGACGTAGTTAGCCCCCACTCTCCAACTTTAATGCGTTTTAACTTAGTCATTCTTTGTTAATTCGATAAAACAAAAAATACGTGTCTAATATTTTTTTATTACCTGACTGACGGACTAATTAGACACACTATCACCGGGACTTAATCGCGTAAAAACTATTTATATAGTGTGTTTAATATGAGTGTGTATCGCGAAAGTTTGAGACAATGTATTGTGGACTAATTAGAATTTAGATTTCTTCACCCTGTCGTCATCCCTATTCAATAGAGTATACAATAGAACGTACTGTTATTGTATTTATGTTGTTTTATTAAAGATAATAATTAAGCGTATACAGTGCTCATACTGTCGAAATAAAACCTAAAATGTAATTTGTGTGGCGCGATTGTAATTTGTGTGGTCTAAAGTGGCACACAAATTACGCCACCCAAATTATAGCAAAAGTGCATTTGATTTTTTTTTGTCGAAATCATTAGCTTTAGGTAAATGACGATAGGAATATTGATTCTCGATAATCTAAACTATAAATCACTTAAATAGACATCATTGTAAAAGAGTTGAATATGCAATATTTACTGGCCACACAAATTACCTTGAAGGCTGACCAAAAACATCGTGTCACGAACTATCCTATTTTTCTAAATTACAGCAAAGACTACGGGTCCACTGTGATTGGTAATCGAACGCGAACTAGTATGTCTTCAACGTAGTAACTTAAAAATGGAGTTAAAATAGCTAAATCAATCAGTAACCAGCAGGAAGTCGTTCGCGCGCGGGACAAACACATTCCGAACTCTGTATTTTCAAATTATGCGATTTCTGCATGGTTTTCTGCTATATAATATAGGGCAGAAAATAAATTTTAAATCCTTTTTACAGAAATGTATTACGACAATCACAGAAAAAGTTGTATTCATTTGTCTGAGTGAAACTACGCGTGTGACATACCTCACAACTATGCTAATCGTGCATTTTCAGACTTTCAATAAAAAATTTTGCGTAATCATAGCTCATTATCATTAATTAAAGGCTTTGCCTCATCATAAATGACGGCAAAGAATACAACCATATTTTTTTCTTTTTGGAATATACCATAGTTTTTTTTTTGCAAGCATGGGACATGCAAAAAATCGTGTTGAAAATTCACCCATTAGCAATCTGAGGTGTGTACAAGTAAATGACAATTGTAATATGCAAAATAGTAGATTGTACAACAAGAGCATAAAACAAGCCATTTTACCCGAGATTTACAGATGTACACCCGAGCCGAGAGGCGAGGGTGTATAGTAAGTCAAGGGGAAAATGGGTTTTATGCTCGTGTTTTACACTCTGCTTTTCACTTCGACTGCGAGGAAATTAAATATTATTAAAAAGAACACATTCCGCAAATGGCTTGGATTTTGCGGCAATATATTTTCAACTAAGTTTTTAGCGTTTCTCTCCATCGTAGTATTATTCGGTGAAAGCACTATTTCATCATCACTACTCGATGATGACATCTTTGAAATTAGAATTAACGAAATTGAAAGAAATTAAAATAAAAAAATCTCAACGCACCAATTTTTACCAATTCAGAACAAAGAATGAATTTCCGCCATTTCATTTTTCTTTTTTAATTTTCAGCAATGTGACGTTTGACTTAAGTCACGCCCCGTGTAATGCCATGGTTATGTTTTTTTTGTTTGATTTTCAGGAATACTTACACCTTTTCGTCGTTAAATTTTTAATTATTAATTTGATAATCCATACTAATATTTTAAAATAGAGAATATAAGGAAAAAATCACAAGAAAAAGCATGTTTCATGTATAAGATTATATGAAGCTTAAAAGTGTATGTGGCTGTATGCCCTCATCTCCTTAGTCTTAGACGAAGATTTTACTTTATGCTCTAGAGCCTAAAATTCAATTTTATGCAGCCTTCTGTCAGCCTAAAGTACAACTTTACGAGCAAGAGAAGTGAAAAAATCATTTTGCATTATGACGGCAGAAAATATTTCCTTCATTTTAGTTTCATTGCTATTAAGTGGCAACGCGATTTTGACGTGCCGGTGTCACGCCCCGGAGTAGCAGGCCTTGTTTTCTTAGGCCATGACTTTAGTTTTTTTTTTTTCATGTCAATACATATAGGCAAACGAGCGCACAGTCCAAGTGGTCACTGCGGCCCATGGACACCGAAATCCTATGATCCCCCATTAAGAAACCATGAGATCTCGAATGCGTTGCCCACCCTGAGGCCTAAGATGGAATGCCTCTGTGCCAGTAACTTCACCGGCTGCCTTAACCCCCTACCGGAACACAACAGTGCGAGCACTGCTATTTGGCGGCAGGTTAGCGGGAAAAATGGTGGTACCGAAATATAATAGACGTAATTTTTGACAATAGGGATGACGACAGGGTGACGAAATCGAAATTCTAATTAGTCCGTCAGTCAGGTAATAAAAAAATATTAGACACGTATTTTTTGTTCTATCAAACTAATAAAGAATGACTAAGTTAAAACGCATTAAAGTTGGAGAGCGGGGGCTAACTACGTCACCGTTAGGTATAAATCGTACCTAACCGTGACGTCACGCGACATTTCAACTCAATATATCTCCGTATAAGTTTGATTACGTGAAAAAAGAAAAAAAACGTGTCCAATACTTTTCAATAATCTTCCTGATAGACTAAGGAAAAAAGTTGTCGTCATCCCTATTGTTCGGATACTGACAAATTTTAATATTTAATACTCATACCGGGAAAATTTTACATTGTGATATAATTTTAATTTTTAAATGAATAATGACTTAGAACCGTATTTTTATTTTAGAATTTATATTGTACATGAATTAAATAAATGAATAAATGAATGTACCACCCCGGGCCGACCTAGCACCCGGTCCTACCGCTAGCTGTTAGTGTAGTGTTCAGAGCATCTTCCGGCTCGCCCCGCGGCGTTGCTTCTCGCTCGGCGCGTGGTGCATCAGCTTCACATGCGTTCGCAGATGAGGGCCTTGCTTGAAGCAGCTGTCACACATGGAACACTTGTACGGACGCTCGCCCGTGTGCACCTGACGGGAAAATAATCAGTGAGAAGCGGCTTAAGGAATAATAATATAAGAAACTAGCTGACCCCGCGGACTTCGTACCGCCTTAGTTTTTTTTATAAACCTCACGGAGCCCGCCCAAGTAACATTTTGGCCCTATAACTTGGGTTATCATCACTAAAAGGTCGAGTAAACGTTGTATAAAGGTCTTAGCGGTGACTACCAGTTGTATAAAGGCGTTTGGGAACACATTCTTGCTCTATAAGCTAAAGAGCCAAATTATCCTATAAGTTGTTGATGTAAAGGTTTATAGAACCATTTTATAGGGCTATTATAGTCAAGTGCTATAAAAACTTCAAATATAGCCACTAAAGAGCTATGTTACTGTATAAAAGTGATTGAAATCACCATTATGTATCTAATTTGCGCTATAAGGTTTCCCGGACAACCGCTATAAATCTTGCGTTTTAGCAGTGATGAACGTTCTACTATACAAGGATTTTACGATATTGTGGTTCCACAAATCACTCCTATAGTACATGGTCTTTAGTAGACATAATGACGCCGTAATAGAGCGGTTTTGTTTTATAATCGATTTTAGGACATTTTTATAGTACTTAAAAGTGTTCTAATTGTTTTTGAATCCCTATTATAGGCTCGTACGATAGTTGTGACTATGACTCTTTTATATGGCCGAAACTTTCTATAATGGAGTTTGTAGATCCGTCATAGGATAAAAAAGCACATAAAGGAAGTGAACAGTTACTTTTATATGATAATTTTGACCTATACAAGTTACATACGTTACGTTAACGTACCTACCAACATGGAAATTGACCTATGTAAAAAAACCGGCCAAGTGCGTGTCGGGCCACGCGCAAATTATAGGGTTCCGAAGTTGAGGATGCCCAGAGTACCTTTCTAAGACTTATTAGCATCTAGCTAGCCTGTGGTATGACGTGCCCGCCCGACGCCCCTGCCGCTCGAGAAAAATCATCATTATAAGTTGGTCGACTATTACTCGTAAGTTTGTACAGCCTACTTAGCTCTGATAGTTTTCCTTTCAACTACGTTATATATGCCACAACCGTGATTTTTTTCAGCCATCCAAATACCACTATTTAGCTGGCAGAGGGGGGGGACACGTGACTCTAACAAAAAATAGCACTTTAAAGCTTAATATTTCACAAACGCATCACTTAATCAAAAAATGGTTTGAACAAACCCACAATATTTTTTTAAGACCTATTCAACGATATGCCGCACCATGGGGTACGCAAGAAAAAAAAATTACATCCCCACTTTACGAGTAGGGGAGGTACCCTATAAAAAAAAAAAAACAAAATTTTATTGTACCACTTTGTCAGCGTAACTAATATGCATATTCATGCCAAATTACAGCTCTCTAGACCTAAGCATCTCCGAGCAATAGTGCGGACAGACGGACGGACGGACGGACGGACGGACGGACGGACGGACGGACGGACGGACATGGCGAAACTATAAGGGTTCCTTGTGGACTTCGGAACCCTAAAAAGTGCATGTAAGGTTATTTTAAAATCCTACCTACTATGCTATAAACTTTCAATCGTTCAAATGTATTTCTATTGACTTTGTGTGGTCCGGCTATCGTCTTAAGGAACTCTAATTTTACTCAAACTTTGACATGACAGGAGTCGGTGGTACTATAGTGAGCCGATAAGACCCACGGATGTACTTAATGGCTCTAAAGTAGAAATGACTGTGAATTTAATTTTATAATATCAATATATTTTATTCAAAACTCAATTAATCGAGGGCGCATTGAAAATACTAAGCAAATCAAATACTATTCTATCAGTAAAACTTTAGTCGCACGTGCTTTTTGCAGCATTGATCGAAATATTAAATGTCTAAATAAGATAACATAAACTTACCACGATAGAATAGAACTCCTTTATATAATTGAATTATTTTTGTTGTCCATCAGTGAAGTTCACAGCAAAAACACACAATACCAAACTTTGCCGAGAAAGCGCCTCAATAGAAATCACGGATTCTACTATAGACTAAAATAGGACTATAAGGGAATCAACGAACGCTACTACAGTATAAAAAAACACTATATTAGCGTTACTGTGGCCCGTATGTCACTAAATTGTGATACGAGTCATCATTACATCACCTTTACAGACCTAAAACGTCACAACTAAAGCTGCTACGGTTCCACTATATCACTAAATGGAGATATAACTGCGCCAGATCGGCGTTACTCAACCTTCTATGGCCTTTTATAGGGCTAAGGTGGTGTTTTGAGAAATGTTCTATGGGCTACTATAGAACCAGAAATTGTTACTTGGGCGAGACCTTTCCAACGAATGCAAAACCGTGGAAATCGGTTCGTGCGTTCTGGAGTTATAGCGTCAGGAAGGAAAACCTGACTTATTTTTATATAGTAGAAGACTAGCTGACCCCGCGGACTTCGTACCGCCTTAATCCTCACGGAGCCCGAGACCTTTCCAACGAATGCAAAACCGTGGAAATCGGTTCGTGCGTTCTGGAGTTATAGCGTCAGGAAGGAAAACCTGACTTATTTTTATATAGTAGAAGACTAGCTGACCCCGCGGACTTCGTACCGCCTTAATCCTCACGGAGCCCGAGACCTTTCCAACGAATGCAAAACCGTGGAAATCGGTTCGTGCGTTCTGGAGTTATAGCGTCAGGAAGGAAAACCCGACTTATTTTTATATAGTAGACTAGCTGACCCCGCGGACTTCGTACCGCCTTAAACCTCACGGAGCCTGAGACCTTTCCAACGAATGCAAAACCGTGGAAATCGGTTCGTGCGTTCTGGAGTTATAGCGTCAGGAAGGAAAACCCGACTTATTTTTATATAGTAGACTAGCTGACCCCGCAGACTTCGTACCGCCTTAAACCTCACGGAGCCCGAGACCTTTCCAACGAATGCAAAAGCGTGGAAATCGGGTCGTGCGTTCTGGAGTTATAGCGTCAGGAAGGAAAACCCGACTTATTTTTATATATTAGACTAGCTGACCCCGCGGACTTCGTACCGCCTTAAACCTCACGGAGCCCGAGACCTTTCCAACGAATGCAAAACCGTGGAAATCGGTTCGTGCGTTCTGGAGTTATAGCGTCAGGGAGGAAAACCCGACTTATTTTTATATAGTAGACTAGCTGACCCCGCGGACTTCGTACCGCCTTAAACCTCACGGAGCCTGAGACCTTTCCAACGAATGCAAAACCGTGGAAATCGGTTCGTGCGTTCTGGAGTTATAGCGTCAGGAAGGAAAACCCGACTTATTTTTATATAGTAGACTAGCTGACCCCGCGGACTTCGTACCGCCTTAAACCTCACGGAGCCTGAGACCTTTCCAACGAATGCAAAACCGTGGAAATCGGTTCGTGCGTTCTGGAGTTATAGCGTCAGGAAGGAAAACCCGACTTATTTTTATATAGTAGACTAGCTGACCCCGCGGACTTCGTACCGCCTTAAACCTCACGGAGCCTGAGACCTTTCCAACGAATGCAAAACCGTGGAAATCGGTTCGTGCGTTCTGGAGTTATAGCGTCAGGAAGGAAAACCCGACTTATTTTTATATAGTAGACTAGCTGACCCCGCAGACTTCGTACCGCCTTAAACCTCACGGAGCCCGAGACCTTTCCAACGAATGCAAAACCGTGGAAATCGGTTCGTGCGTTCTGGAGTTATAGCGTCAGGAAGGAAAACCTGACTTATTTTTATATAGTAGAAGACTAGCTGACCCCGCGGACTTCGTACCGCCTTAATCCTCACGGAGCCCGAGACCTTTCCAACGAATGCAAAACCGTGGAAATCGGTTCGTGCGTTCTGGAGTTATAGCGTCAGGAAGGAAAACCTGACTTATTTTTATATAGTAGAAGACTAGCTGACCCCGCGGACTTCGTACCGCCTTAAACCTCACGGAGCCCGAGACCTTTCCAACGAATGCAAAACCGTGGAAATCGGTTCGTGCGTTCTGGAGTTATAGCGTCAGGAAGGAAAACCCGACTTATTTTTATATAGTAGACTAGCTGACCCCGCGGACTTCGTACCGCCTTAAACCTCACGGAGCCTGAGACCTTTCCAACGAATGCAAAACCGTGGAAATCGGTTCGTGCGTTCTGGAGTTATAGCGTCAGGAAGGAAAACCCGACTTATTTTTATATAGTAGACTAGCTGACCCCGCAGACTTCGTACCGCCTTAAACCTCACGGAGCCCGAGACCTTTCCAACGAATGCAAAAGCGTGGAAATCGGGTCGTGCGTTCTGGAGTTATAGCGTCAGGAAGGAAAACCCGACTTATTTTTATATATTAGACTAGCTGACCCCGCGGACTTCGTACCGCCTTAAACCTCACGGAGCCCGAGACCTTTCCAACGAATGCAAAACCGTGGAAATCGGTTCGTGCGTTCTGGAGTTATAGCGTCAGGGAGGAAAACCCGACTTATTTTTATATAGTAGATTAAACCAGTGTAACCCTGGCTTGATAATAATAATAATATAATAATAATAAATACATCTTGGGACATTTCACACATATTGACCTAGCGCCAAACTAAGCAAAGCTTGTACTATGGGTGCTAGACAACGATATAAAATACTTGGGTGCCCTCTATTTGGCATAATTCTTTTTGTCCGAAACTGTTTACGCATAACAGGCTTCGCATAATTTATCTACGCCGAATCTTGACTTTGCCGAATTTTTATTAAGCATAATTCTTTATTGGCCGAATGTGTGTTTAACCGAATATTGTGTTAGCATAATGTTGACTTGGCCGAATCTTATTATGCACTAGCTGTTGCCCGCGACTTCGTACGCGCGTAAACATTAAAATGTAAAAAATCCCATTTTTTCCTGTCTCCAGGGGATTTTTGGGAATTCCTCTCAAAGTGCTCCCCTACACTCCTCAAGGAACCTACATGCCAAATTTCAGTTATCTACAGGTGGTTTGGCCTGTGCGTTGATACATCAGTCAATCATTTGCCATTTAGGCTGGGCGCATACCTACCTACGTTAGGTTTCCGATTGCAGTTTTCATATTAGGAATTCAGATTTGGAAACCTAAAGGCGCACTTTTTATACAAAAGGTTCAACATGGCGCACACGTTCTGACTTTTTCCGTATCTACGGAAAAATAACCTAATGACGTCACTCATTCGATTCGGAAGGCTGGGCGCAAACTTTAGGTTTCCGAATGCGGTTTTCAGATTAGGAATTCAGATTCGGAAACCGAAAGGCACTCTTTTCATACAAAATATTCAACATGGCGCACAAGTTCTAACTTTTTCTGTAGAAAAAAGGTAAGCGCGTAAGGTTCGGAGGGACGGAAAAAATCTAATGACGTCACTCCGAACGCACCGTTTTCCCATACATTTTGTTTGAACCACCGCGCATGTTCGGAAATTTTCATATCAGGAGAGTTCGAATCGCGTCAACGATGTTCAGTGAAGACGTGTATTTTTCTGATAACGGTTTGTTCTACACGTTTGCATCAATTCGTCGTCGTCGTCCAAAACGCATTTCTACGAAAGCGGACCTCTACGCACTGGCGGCAAGAAACCTAAGGCTGTTTTCACACCTCCGCCGCGGATTCGAAACAACGGTACCGCTGAACATTAATTGCCATCGTTTGTCCTTATACACATCTTTCACGCCGTTCACATATCCGCCGCGGAACTGAAATAGCGGTTTGAACGCGGAGATGTGAGCGGCGTCAAGGATTTGTATAATGGACAAACGATCGCAAATGTTCAGCGGTACCGCTGTTTCGAATCCGCGGCAGAGGAGCGAAAGTTTATTCTTATTTAGAACCTTTAGAACCATTAAAAAAGCAAAAGCCATCAATTCGTCGTCGTCGTCCAAAGCTGGGCGCATACGTTAGGTTTCCGAATGCGGTTTTTAGATTAGAAATTCAGATTTGGAAACCGAACGGCACTCTTTTCATACAAATTGTTCAACATGACGATCATGTTCTGACTTTTTCCGTACGAAAAAAAAACTTAATGACGTCACCCATTCGGTTCGAAAAGTCTGCCACGCGTGACGGGTTTCCACGGCTGCGTTCCGAATCACGCTCAAAGCGCTCACAGCACCTTGCATCCTTCTTTCTCTTTTAAGTCTGCTCCAAGAGGAAAAAGGATGCAAGGAGCTGTGAGCGCTCTGAGCGCGATTCGGTACGCAGCCCATGAAACCGGACTTCTACGTTCTGACGGGAACAAACTGAATGAAATAAACCGAACACCTGCGCTAGGCGTTCGGAATTCCGAGTCACAATCCCTAATGTGAAAACCGCATTCGGAAACCTGACGTATGCGCCCAGTCTAACGCGCCCTTCCCATACATTTCGTTTGAACCACGCACCGCACACGTTGGACGGAAATTTTCATATCAGAAGGGTCCGAATCACGCCAACGCTTTTTAGTGTAAACGTGTATTTTTCACTAACGGTCTGTTCTACACGTTTGCAAAATGTGTGGACCCGAAAATTTATGCCAATATATTTTATTTATTCTTATTTAGAACCACTAATTCGTCATCGTCGTCCGAAACGCGTTACCACGAAAGCGGACCTCTACGTACTGGCGGAAAAAAAACTAATGTAAAAAACCGAACCTCTACGCTAGGCGTTCGGAATTCATAGTCAAAATTCCTAATCTGAAAACCGCATTCAGAAACCTAACATATGCGCCCAGCCTTATATCATACATAAACTACAACATACTACATACTTAGTATAAAACAAAGTCGCTTCCTGCTGTCTGTCCCTATGTATGCTTAGATCTTTAAAAATACGCAACGGATTTTAATGCGGTTTTTTATTAGATAGAGTGATTCAAGAGAAAGGTTTTAGTATATAATTTGTTATAGTTTAACGTTCAATTCCCACGGGAACGCTATAACCGAATTCCACGCGGACGAAGTCACGGGCAGAAACTGCTAGGTTCTAAATAAAACAACAACTTTGACTTAATATTAAGACGCGTTTCAGAAACCTGCTTAGAGGTTTATATGAAACGCATTCATTCAATACTTAGATTAAGTATCTCCTAGATGCGCTATATAGCGTACCCCGGTAAGGGATAGGCATATAAAATGTGTATGTGTGCGTAAGTACATGGGGTGGCAAGGTGGGTAAAAAATTACCCCACTCCAATAACTAGCTATCACACGCGACTTTGACTGACGGTTAAGATTTAGAGAAACAATAGTGGTAAATGTAGGTTACTTACCAAATTTCAGCTATCTACATGGCTTTTATATATGTACAGAAGAAATTTCCTAGAGTGGCACACGGAAAGACCTGTTATAAAGACATGTAGTTTTTATTACAGGTTTTTCCATGTTTTGAGAGATTCCCAGATTGGTCCACCAAAATGGACTCCCTGTATTTCTAGCTAGGTAGATACCATCAGGTACCTACTACAGAAGAAATGAAAATGCAAGTATATGTTTACTCATTTATTTTCGGTGTACAAAAATCCAAAAAAGATCCCGTCGAATGTTGACGTTTCTCCTTAGTGAAGTCAATAAAAAATGTCTCAGTTGATCATCATTATTTCTCATTACTAGTTACTACTTCGTGTGAAAGCGTTACTAACAAAGTGACTTACACATTCATATTATTATCATGAGTTTATTTATTTTATTTTAGCAGCATAGCTTTTCCCCAGATATTGGGTATCTGGTGGGCACTCTTATATTTCATAGCTGGTATCCCGAACCGTGGCTAAATTAAAAATACAGCTTGACTCATGGTGGCATACATAGTAAGCAACATCGTAATTTGGGCGGATAATATTAAAAACATCGGTATTTTGAAAATGATTCATTTATGTTATTATTCAAAGATAGTTGGTCAATTTAATAGAACATGAGCTAAATATAACCTACGTAATGCTATCATACCGAACAAGATGAGTTTAAATGGCCAAAATGAAATACTTACGCACGAAAGGTTATGTTTTCATAATTTTGCTGGGTACGTCTTTTATACCTGATGGTCGAGCGAATTATAATCGCTATCTTATAGGGGCAAACGTATATTAGTAAGAACAGTGCACTATCATAAAATATCTGTAATATTTCTCTTATATCAAATAATTTTGTTGTTTACACGAAGTCACACTGACATAATGACTACTCTTTTTATTTGCCACAGCTCAGCTGTGGCAAACACAAAAAAGCTGGTACGCCGATAAGGACAAAAAATCTATTACTTCTCTCATCTTTCACATTAAGAAATGTATAAATGCATCCCGCTCGCACGCTGTCAGATTCGACATGCCATCCCCTTGATTCAATATGGCGAGGTTTGCCAAACTCCCGGTCAGGCTTTAGACGTACTCTTATTTTTGATTTATTCTTGATGCTGAACAATGCCTGGTTGAAATTGTGAAGTTCACTATACGATATAGCTTATCGGATAGGCTGTCGGTGATTGATTGAAGTCGGTTTTTTCAGCTGCATTGTCCAAACATGGATACAACGGGACGAAAATGTCAATGTAGTCTTTGAAACTGATGCCAAAATTGTGCCAAAATCATAAGTACACGTGCTAACATATTTTAAGGAACACCCTCATTTTTTCATGGATCCCATCATCAACAAAACTCAACCAAATTCAAAAGACCACCTTGGAAGTACCACCTTTCGAATAAAAAAAGAATCATCGAAATCGGTTAATAATTAACGAAACGGTCATACATAAAAAAACAGTCAAATGCAGGTCAGACTCGCATATGTAGGCTTCCGTACCACTGGGCGATATTTTAGAACTATTTATAGGTAAACAGACTATCTGTAGGTACCTACGCACTACACTTTTTCAATAATTATGTAGTTCCAGTCATTAGTTACTATATACTTCCATGTAAGCAATGCATATAAGTATAACACGATGATTGTTAACAATACATGGTGAAATGGTGAAATATTAATAATCCTTTTTTTTTATTGTGCTGGCCACGGCTGGTACTGGCCAGTATGCCCGACACGGGACAAATAAGTTTCTATAAAAGAAAGCATAAAACCTCTTTCCTGACTGTGGATCTGAGGAAATTAAAATGTACTGCTACAACAACATTCGAAATTTGAATAGGTACGATTTGCATTCTATTTTTCAAAACAGTACAAATACATGCCTTGTTTCATTGCTACAGACATCGAGCGTGTTGGCTTAGTGGCAAATGTTGTGGAAACTTGATCCAGAGTCCGCGGATTGATCCCGGTTATTCCTATCAGACTTTTTTATTTTTTGTTGTTTTTTTTATATATTTTCCTTTGATTTGATTGTTTTAGAGTCAAACGATTATATTTTAGAAAACGATTAATATTGTTTTTATAATACTTTGAGGTTTGAGACGTTCCGGTCATACATCATAAGTATCTATCTACATCATAGCGCCCGCCATCTGTGGTGAGAAATCAATTTTGGTAAAACTTTCATACCTTATTACTTAAATTGTGTAACGAATATCCAAAAAATCTGTAAACTGTTTTGAGAATACTTTATACAGTATCCAATTCTTAAAGTAATACAACAAAATAATGAATAGTGACGCTAGTAAGAGCATTTTGGTACGCAATATTTTTAACCTTTTTTATTAAAGTATTGATTAAAATATGCTTTAATGAAAAATCCCTCGGACAGGTATTTCTTTATTTCTTTTGTAGAGTATTTTCGCCGAGTTTCATGATTGTAAGTCGACGCGTAATGTTTTTTTCATACAAACTTCTCTCCTCCTTTTTACCCTGTTTCGGTCAAAAGGTTAAGTTTTTTTTTATCCTATGTTCTATTCTGGACCTGTCTTAACACATTTGTAAAAACTATATTTAAATCGGATCAGTAGTTTTCATGTGATGCCGGTTCAAACATACAAACAAACAAACAAACAAACAAACAGACAAAAATTTTAAAAAGTACCAAATCGTTATCAGTTGCTTATTTTGAACCTCCCTAGTTAGTTTTTTTGTAAATATATGCAATGTACAGATTTTTTAGTCTCTACAACTTTATTATATGTATAGATAATATTGTTTGGCATACTAGTAATTTACCAAAATTTGGATAGGCCGAAATATTGTCCGAATTTATGTCCGAAATAACAAATTATGTAGGGATGGTGTGCGCGGTAACACCCAAAGTTTGGAGCAAAGCCGACTCGCATAGGTTAGGTTAGGTTATTTTTTATATAAGTAAACGAAATTATCAGTTAGTAAAAATCCCCTTCCCCCCAATATCATGATAGATGTTATACAGGATACTCATTTCATTAAATCGACGAGAATAAAGATATGCGAAAGTAGTTATCGGCGTAACGAATTTCGGCGAAAGTAATTTTCTGCCTAAACAATATTCGAAATTCGAAAATTATGCGTGAAAACCTTTCGGCGTAAATAGATTATGCGTAATAGAATTCGACGAAAGATCGTTATGCGAGTTTAGTTTCGGCGTAAACACTATTATGCCTATACTTATTATGCAAAATCGAATTCTGCCAAAAAAAAAAATGCGTAAACAAGGGGAACCATAAATACTTATATAGAGAAATACATACATATATAAATACTAAACATCCATGACTCGATTACAAGCATTCGTGTTCATCACACAAAGTTTGCCCCGAGCGGGACTCGAACCCGCGACCGTCGGTACAGAAGGCAGGGTCACTACCAACTGGACCAATCATCATAATTTCAGCCAAAAGACGTCCACTGCTGGACATAGGCCTCCCCCAAGGCTCGCCACTCAGACCGGTCCTGTGCTACTTGCTTCCACCGGTTTCCCGCGACCTTCACGAGGTCGTCGCTCCATCTTGTTGGAGGCCTACCGACAGCTCGTCTCCCGGTTCGCGGGCGCCACTCGAGAACTTTCCGGCCCCATCGGCCATCAGGCCTGCGAGCAATGTGCCCCGCCCACTGCCACTTAAGGCTCGCAATTCTTCGGGCTATGTCGGTGACCCTAGTTCTACTGCGGATATCCTCATTTCTGATTCTATCACGCAGAGAAACCCCGAGCATAGCCCTCTCCATTGCCTTCTGGGTGACCTTGAGCTTTCTTATGAGGCCCATCGTAAGCGCCCACCTCTCGGAACCATAAGTACATGCATAATATATATATATGAAAATGAAAATATTTATTCAGCAAATAGGCCACATTTGGGCACTTTTACACGTCACTTTTAAATGAATTTAACAGAAATGAATTTACCAGCGCTTCCTATATATAGGTACGTACGTAATGTGAGGAGATTGACAGTCTAATATAATGGAGGCTATCGCGTGTGAATTTGCCACTGAGGCGCTAGTGTCGCCTGAGGTCCAATACCATTCAGTTTTCACTGATTTTGGCGGGCTTCGTGATATAAATAACAATTTCTTTAATTTACCTGTTGAAAAGTGATCTCCTTCGTGAAATTATCGAAAATATGGATTATTTGGCTATGAATGTAAATACTTTGAAAAAAAATTCTTTTTTCCAAACAAAACGGAACTGCACAACATTGCGGCATAGCTGCTCGATATGACGATAGTTATTTGTAATTAATAAACTTAATGAGATTCAAGATTGAAAACTTTGTTTCGGCGCCGATGTTATAAAGTCGCCTTTGACAGCTATGCCTCTGGACCTTGGTCAACAGTGGCGCCAACTGGTGAGCAAAGAAACGATAGTCCCCATTACGTTGTCTCTGGTTTGTACGATACTCACTCGACTGTGCAGCTGCAGCCCAACCTTCTGTTTGAACGCCTTCGGACACACGCCGCACGCGTACGGCCGCGCGTCCGAGTGGACCAGCTGATGGATCTAGAACACACAAATATATTAAACTACTAGTATGAAACCTGTCACCTTCGACCGCATCGTCACTTACCATCAGGCGAGATTGTGGTCAAATGCTTACATATAATAATAACTAGCTGACCCCGCGGACTTCGTACCGCCTTAGAATTTTTCCTGAAATTTCTTTGCTATAAACCTCACGGAGCCCGAGACCTTTCCAACGAATGCAAAACCGTGGAAATCGGTTCGTGCGTTCTGGAGTTATAGCGTCAGGAAGGAAAACCCGACTTATTTTTATATAGTAGATTAAAAAAACATACAGAAATGATACAATAAGAGTGTATTATATGTGTATTAGTATGTGTACTATGACATATAAATCGGTTTTATGAATAAATGAGTATGAGTATGAGTATGAGTATGAGTGGCAGAGTCTATTCTGTAGTGCGTGCTCCGGGACGCGGGTTAACAGTAACACTAGACCGACATCTAGCGCCCAGTGGCTGAACCCCGATCACCCGGCCGTTTAGGTTGTTGCCGCTGGTTGAAGCTAGATGGCGAGCCGAATGCAAAGTGTATTTCTAAACAATTTACAACTAATATTATAACTAGAACTCTGTTTTGAAATCCTCTTATTACACAGAGACTTCGGGTTGTAAGTTGTTAAGCAATAAAATATGCTTTGCGTTCGGCTCGCCATCTAGCTTCAAGTAGCGGTAGCAACTGCTAAACGGTCGGGTAATCGGGGTTCAGCCACTGGACGCTAGATGTCGATCTAGTGTTAACCCGCGTTCCGGAGCACGCACTACAGTATGAACTCTGCCACTCTTCTTGTATAATTTCTCTATGTATGAAACTAATAGTACGAGATGCGGTAGGACTCCAACAAGATGGAGCGACGACCTTGTAAAGGTCGCGGGAACGCGGTGGATGCGAGTGGCACAGGACCGGTCTGAGTGGCGCGCCTTGGGGGAGGCAATGTCCAGCGGTAGACATTTCCTAAAAATCTCGCTTCCTGACCAAGGCGAGACGTAAAACTTTAGACAAACCACGGGCGGTAATGTACTATTTTTGTTTTTTTTTTTAAATTTCATCTTTCAAATTTATAATTATCTTCTTTAATAAATAAATAAATAAAACCCGACTTCAAACTCCGACAGCCTGCTAAGTCGGTGTCAAGCTCACTATAAGATTGTCTTCAGCTTTGGGTCAGTTCACTTTACACCGACTTTGTAGGCTGTCGGAGTTTGAAGTCGGGTTTTTTTTTTCGGCTACAGTTTCAAAACATGGGTACGATGGAACGTAAGTCTCACTGTAGATTAGAATAGAATATATTTATTGACAATCGGACGACACAGAGATACAAACGAACACAGATGATAATGAGAAAAAAAACTATATAATAACTCTGTGCCGAACGGTGTCAAACAGGGTGCCACTCAGCATAATGCCGGAACGCTCGCTGGGGAGCGTCGGCGCTGATTTTCAGTGACCCCTAAGTGACCACGCGAACGACAAAGAACATTGAAAAAATAATAATGAAAAACAAAACAAACAAACTAAAACATGACCAATAAAAAAACTAATAAAAAAAAATGTAGTCTGTAGTCTTTGAAATTGATGCCAAAATCATATACGTGCTAACAAATTCTGAGGAGTTCCCTCGTTTTCTCAACGATTTCATCATCAGAACTAAAACAAATTTAAATGGGACCCATCCTTTCGATTAAAAAAAGAACCATCGAAATCGGTGCACAATTGACGGAGTAATCGCGGAACATACATACAAAAAAAAGCTTACAAAATTCAATTCAAAATTCAATCATTTATTCAGCAAATTGGCCACATAGGGGCACTTTTACACGTCAGAAAAGAATTTACTAGCGCTTCCTAGACCCATTGCTTGAGAAGAAGCGCCGCAACAAACTCAAGCAGAAGGCCTTTTTTCAAAATTTACACATAGTTATAACATTTACATTACATGTATAAAATATACATATAGGTACGTACTACAATTACATTGAAGGGATGTATAGTCCCTAACTTAAACTTAAATCTAAGATCTTAGAGATCTTACAGACGAATTGAGAACCTTTTTTTTGAAGTTGGTTAAAAATAACTTACTATCAGTGCTTGCGGCATCGTGAAGGATTTGGGGCACTGCGAGCATGTGAAGGGCCGCTCCCCGGTGTGGCTTCTTTGGTGGTACACGAGCGCCGCGTTCGACTGTTGACGGAACGGAGCATGATACAATAGGGATGACGACAGGGTGAAGAAATCGAAATTCTAATGGGGGCTATCGCGTGTGAATTTGCCACTAGAGGCGCTAGTGTTGCGTGAGGTCCAATAACATTCACTTTTCACTGGTTTTGGCGGACTTCGTGATATAAATTATTAATTTCTTTAATTTACCTGTTGAAAAGTGATCTCCTTCGTGAAATTATCGCAAATATGGATTATTTGGCGATGAATGTGAACGCTTTGAAACAAAAATAAAAATTCCGAACAAAACGGAACTGCACAACAATGCGACATAGCTACTCGATATGATGATAGTTATTTATAATTAATAAACTTAATGAGATTCAAGATTTAAAACTTAGTTTCGGCGCCGATCTTATAGAGTCGCCTTTGACAGCCATACCTCTGGACCTTAGTCAACAGTGGCGCCAACTGGTGAGCAAAGAAACGATAGTCCCCATTAGTCCGTCAGTCAGGTAATAAAAAAATATTAGACACGTATTTTTTGTTTTATCAAATTAACAAAGAATGACTTAGTTAAAACGCATTAAAGTTGGAGAGTGGGGGCTAACTAGAGATCTTCTACTATCTAAAGTCCCGCGCCTTCACATTTCAAAACGCTTCAATGTATTTAAAAAGCACCACCAACACCCTCAATACATGTGTGCGTGCTGAGACAGCCAAAGACTATCCGTTGATAGTGTTGGTGCTTTTTAAATAATAATAAAACAAATAAGTGTTTTGAAACGTGAAGGCGCGGGACTTTAGATAGTAGAAGATCTCTACAATAATATTAGCTACTGGTAGGACCTGGTGTTGGGTCCGTCCGGGGAGGTACCACCGTTTTTCCCCGCTAACCTGCCGTCAAATAGCAGTGCTCGCACTGTTGTGTTCCGGTAGGGGGTTAACGCATTCACTGCCACCGACGCATATATGCGTTTTGCTGAATTTCCCGCAGTACCTTGAACGCACATGTGCGTTGCAATGTTCTCTTAATGACAGATGTGGCACCTGGCGAAAGTTCGTAAAACAGAAGTGGCAGTGAATGCGTTAAGGCAGCCGGTGAAGTTACTGGCACAGAGGCGTTCCATCTTAGGCCTCAGGGTAGGCAACGCATTCGAGGTCTTATGGTTTCTTAATGGGGGATCATAGGATTTCGGTGTCCATGGGCCGCGGTGACCACTTACCATCAGGTGGGCTGTGCGCTCGTTTGCCTATACCATTGGTATAAAAATAATAATAATATACTTCGCCAGGTATGCCACTCCGGTATTCTAGCTTGGCAAAAAAGTCTAGATATGGAACTATTTTTTTTGTGATGCCAACATTTTCATTATGTCAATTCTTATTACAGGTAAGCAGGTAACGTCAATAGGCAGTGAGGAAAACGTAGTTTTACATCAACCTTGGCCATAAAGTGGGATTTTCTGCCCGCTACGCGGAGAGAAAATCTCACTTCTTGGCCAAGGCAAGACGTAAAACTTTTGACAAACCACGGGCGGTAATTCGTAAAGCCCCAGGTCGCATAATTATGGCCCTCACCTTCGGTTCGGGCCACAGAAACCTGCGATCTGGAACATTTACGAATTCACCACCCTAGGTCTGTAATGTACTATTGTGTGAATTTGCGAATATTTTGAGTGTCTACGTGTGTCTAAAGGCTATTCCAATGAAAAAAACAATACATAGTTGCACCAGAACAGTGATTTATAATATAAAGAGTACAGGCGATGTCTTCTAGAGTAAGAGGCAGAAACTCTTACTCTCGCCGCAACTGGCTGCGTTTGTCGCGCGACTATCACCAACCGTCTTTATTTAACAACTCACCTCACAAGCCTTCCCGCATATCTCGCACATGGCGTCCCTCCGTTTGGGCTCGTCGCGCAGCCGCCGCGACTGGCTGCGTTTGTCGCGCGACTATCGCCGACCGTCTGTATTTAACAACTCACCTCACAAGCCTTCCCGCATATCTCGCACATGGCGTCCCTCCGTTTGGGCTCGTCGCGCAGCCGCCGCGACTGGCTGCGTTTGTCGCGCGACTATCGCCGACCGTCTGTATTTAACAACTCACCTCACAAGCCTTCCCGCATATCTCGCACATGGCGTCCCTCCGTTTGGGCTCGTCGCGCAGCCGCCGCGACTGGCTGCGTTTGTCGCGCGACTTCCGCCAGCGCACGTTGAGGTGCACCCTCTGGTGGTGGACGTCGTAGGAAGACGAACTTGCGAATGTTTTGTTGCACTGCGAGGAAGATGTTTTTTTTTAAATAACAGACTAACATTTTATCCTATACTATTAAACGAGCAATATCTTAGTTCTTACTAATATAATAAAGCTGAAAGTTTGTGTTAAGATGTTTGTTGCATGAAATTTGGCTCGCGCCTCTAAGTTCACTTATGTGCGAAATTCAATCAGAATTAACGAGCTTTTCGGTGAAGGAAAACATCGTGAGGAAACCTGCACGCATCTGAGAATTAATTCAAAGATGTGTGTGAAGTCCCCAGTCCGCACTGGGCCCGCGTGGTGAGAGGAGGCCTGTGCCCAGCAGTGGGACGCAAATAGGCTGTAGTAGTGGTAAGTTCCTGAGTGGACTCTCCATAATACTTTACCTGTATACATTTGAACTGTTCAGTATCATGGATCTCCTTGACGTGATGCTGCAGTGACTCTTCACTAGAGAACGATCTACCGCATGATAAACAAGGCCTGTAATTAATATTAACATAATTACTGGTTATTATTCACTGGTTAGCTGGAAGAGATCCCTTATAGGGATAGGGATAAGCAGTGCCGTCTTTACCATAAGGGCGCACGGGGCCCGTGCCCAAGGCCCCTGTCCTCAAGGGCCCCAAAGACAGTGTCCGTCTATCTATTAACTCTTCACGCTTAAACCGCTGAACTGATTTCCATGAAATCCTCCATACCAAGGAGATAGAGTCCCAGGGAATGACATAGGCTACTTTTTATCCCGGAAAAAGGCTTGTTCCCGGGGGAACGCGATAACCGAACAGAATGCCCCGCAAGCGAAGTCGAAGTCTAGTGTTCTTTCATTACTTTCAAAAAGGGCCCCAATTCTTGTGTGCCCAAGGCCCCCGGCATAGTTTAAGACGGCCTTGGGGATAATATCGCCTTTGTAAAATAATATTTACATCACCCTTGGCCGTAAAGTGGGATTTTCTGCCCGCTACGCAGAGAGAAAATCTCACTTTTTGGCCAAGGCAAGATGTAAAACTTGTGACAAACCACGGGCGGTAATTCGTAAAGCCCCAGATCGCATATTTATGGCCCTAACCTTCGATTCGGGCCACAGAAACCTGCGATCTGGGACATTTACGAATTCACCACCCTAGGTCTGTAATGTACTATTGTCTCACTGAGTGAAACAAACACGATTTTGCCCACTGATTTCTGACAGCAAAGTCTACTTGTTCGAGCTGCTGAGGTGAAAAGTTACTTTCGCATTTATAATATTATTATGGATTATGGATTGTATATTATTTACTATGGAATATGGATTAGTATGGATTTCTACGTAAGTACCTCATATTAGGATCACAGACGCCGTTCGCACTGGTGCGTGTATGTGTGTTTAAAGCCTCCAAGCTCTCGAACTGAGCGTCGCAGGAAACACACTTCGACCCGGGTTTCGTTGGACCGACCTAAAAATAAAAACACAAATTAACCACATTTCAAATTTTTGTGTACGCGATTTAGCAGCGTTTACAGTGTTACCACGGAAACTCGCACAGTATTCACTCGAGTTCGCGAAAAGTTAAGTGGTTGATTATCTCAGCTTCTATCTAAATATATAAAACTCAAAGGTGACTGACTGACATAGTGATCTATCAACGCACAACCCAAACCACTGGACGGATCGGGCTGAAATTTGGCATGCAGGTAGATGTTATGACGTAGGCATCCGCTAAGAAAGGATTTTGCAAAATTCCCACGGGAACGGGAAAAAATGGGATTTTACTTTTTAATATTTCTGCGCATACGAAGTTGCGGGGAAAAGCTAGTTATAGATAGAACGGTGAAAATTAATGGGCGGTGGGTACTATTTGGGTACTATTTTTCGAGCTATAAATCATTCCCGAGAACCAAGCCGTTCCAGAGATCCACGCGGTGTACGCCAGCTTGACGCTCGGTAGCGTACACTGTGAACAGGCCTTATATATCGAATAGGTCAAAGGTACTGTTTATTTGACCTCGATATTCCGTGGGTAATGTGGCAGGGGGTTGATGTTAGCTCAGGTAGATGCTGCAGACACGGAGATCAGCGGTGGAATCCGAAGACACGAAGACGATGTCTAGCTTATTAAAATATCTAAATCTTGAAGACTGGCCCTATTACTGTCCTAGTACTGCCTAATTAAGAAATAATAGATTTTAAGTTGTATTGATATTATATTTTGAGAGATGCGTTCGTTACAAGCGATAGCAAAAGACTCCATAATAAAAGCTACACAATTCTACGCTTAAAATTACCTATTTTTGGAAGAGAATGTGTCAACTAACCGATTGTACTCGGCCAGTCTCCACAGTACTATTTATTTGCATAATCAGATCCTGGATATTGTTACGGTGTACGCTATCATGACGGTCGCCTTAGTTAAAACAATACGGCTGAACGCCACTATCAAGTCGAGGGGACTTTACAACTATAAAATTCAAAAATTCTAAATTCAATCATTTATTCAGCAAATTGGCCACATAGGGGCACTTTTACACGTCAGAAAAAGAATTTACCAGCGCTTCCTAGACCCATTGCTTGAGAAGAAGCGCATAACACAACATAAATTGGTAATAGTACATTATTGCAGAGGCCGCCAAGTAGCGCATTGCCGGACGAGTCAGTTAGAAGGCTGAGCGAAGCGAAGCCTTCTATTAGTACGAGTGCGGCAATCGCAATTGCAGCCGAGGTAGGTATATATAATGCTTTTCTCAAACAGCGAGGAAATACGTAAGGTCAGTCGGGGCAAGTGCGCCAGGATGGGGGTAAGTGCGCCTAACATAGATATATCGAAACCTATAAATATTACTCAACTAGTAGTTGGCTGTTTACAAGGCATAGGGGCGAAATAAATTTAGGCGCACTTACCCCACATCAGTATTTACTACTTCCATGATCGTGGATGATTTGGCCATGGAAGTTGTACTTATTACCTCCATGGATTTGTCAGTTTTGAGGCAAGTGCGCCATGATGGGGTAAGTGCGCCTAACATAGATATATCGAAACCTATAAATATTACTCAACTAGTAGTTGGCTGTTTACAAGGCATAGGGGCGAAATAAATTTAGGCGCACTTACCCCACATCAGTATTTACTACTTCCATGATCGTGGATGATTTGGCCATGGAAGTTGTACTTATTACCTCCATGGATTTGTCAGTTTCTCTACAGACGTGTCTCAAATTGCAAGCGAATTTAAAAAAAAACACACACGACAATAATGTTTTTGCTGGCCAAGGCCGGCAATGGACAGCCTCGCGTCTTCCTTTTTTGAAAGTAACACGAACATTTCCGAGCATGTTTGAGAAAATTCTTTTTCTGACGTGTATAAGTGCCCCTATGTGGCCAATTTGCTGAATAAATGATTGAATTTGAAATTTGAATTTGAAACAAGAACCAAACCTTCTGGTGGGCTCTGGACTTGTGCTGCATCAGCCCCAGTCTCCCGACGAAGGTCTCTCCGCAGACGTCGCAGGCCACGTTCATGGCTGGATGCTGGAGTCTCACGTGGGACAGGTACGTCGAACTCTTGCTGGGGAGAACAGTAAAAGCTATACATATCCGATCGTGAAGCCGTGGTGGCCTAGTGGTTCGACCTACCGCCTCTCATGCAGAGGGTCGGGGGCAGGGCTTGAAAACCGGTTAATTTTTCGGAGCGGTTAGAGCCACGCTTTGAGAGCCTAACCTATAAATAAAGTTCCCGCTCCCAAGAACGAAAAAATTAACCGGTTAGAGAGCGCTCCCTCCGTGTGAGCGGAGACTAGGGTGAATGACCGCCCGCTTTGCCCGATTTGTTTGGTTTCAATTTTCCGTTTAGTTGACCGTCGTTACTAGAAATTAACGCGCACGCGTCCTCATTACCTATTGTTATTGTTGCATTAGAATTTAGCAAGCTTCTTTCGCCTTCGCCTACCATCCTACTCGGTACCTATTCTTATACTTTAAACGCGCTATCTAGATAGATTATAATAAATATCTGTATATATAAAAAGCAATATCGCGACTGACTGAATGACTGATCAACGCCTAGCCCAAACCGCTGATGATAGAAGTTTGAAATTAGGAGACACATTGATTGTATATTGTAGTCGTTGTTTCGTACAGTAAGGGTCAAAAATAGGGGTACATCCGCTTTGTATGCAAGTGCGTTATCTTTTTAGTTAGAAATAAAAAACATCATGATTCAGGTACCTTATTAGAACCAAATGAAACATATTTCAGCATTTTTAGAAATTTCGTCTTCAAGGGGGTGAAACAGGGATGAACCTTCATCTTTGAAGTTAAACGAAATATGTATTATTATTTAGATATTTGATCACAAATAATTAAACACGTGTTTCAGCATTTGTAGAAATTTCATATTTAAGGGGGTGAAATAGGGAATGAAAGTTTATATAGATGAATCATCATCTTTGAAGTTAAACGACCAAAATATTATTATTTATATATTTGATTGCAAATAATTAAACACGTGTTTCAGCATTTTTAGAAATTTTATATTTAAGGGGGTGAAATAGGGGATGAAATGAAAGTTTATATAGATGAATCATCATTTTTGAAGTTAAACGCCCGAAATTCTATGATTTAGATAATCGATTACAAATAATAAAATACATGTTTCAGCATTTTTAGAAATTCACCTTCACGGGGTGAAATTAGGGGATGAAAGTTTGTATGGATAAACTATTATCTTTGAAGTAAAACGGCCTGAATATTATGATTTAGATATCCGATTACAGATCATTGAACATGTGTTTCATTATTTTTACATTTAAGAAAGTGAAATAGGGAATGAAAGTTTGTATGGTTGAACCGTTATTTTTGAAGTTAAACGCTCGAAATGTTATGATTTAGATATTCGATTACGAATAATTAAACACGGGTTTCAGCATTTCTAGAAATCTGACTTTTAAGGGGGTGAAATAGAATAAGTAGGGGAAGAAAATTTGTAGACTCATTTGAACCGTCACCTTTGAAGTGAGACGCCTGAGATATTATGGTTTAGATATTTGGTGAGAAATAATTAAAACACGTGTTTCATAATTTTCGAAATTATGAAACACGTTTTCATAACTTTTACGGAGGTGAAATAGGGGATAAACGTCTGTATAGATTTACCATCATCATTTGGCGGCAAGTTAGCGAATAAAACGGTGGTAGCTATCCCATCGGTCCTTGCACCATGTCCTACCTACCCTGATGTAGTGACCCTATTATCGGGAGAAAAAAAACAATTTTTCGGGATTTTGGGAATTCGGTCGGGAGAAACAAAAAGAAATTTAATAAAAGTACCTAACTGTTTTAGCCGAAAAAACTTTTTCCTATTAAAGAAGACTTATCAATTTTCCACAAAATTGAGCCGACGCGGAACGGAGAAATGTTTCGCTTGATCACAATTAAGAACTTAAGATTATTGTTTTATTAACAGAAGTAGTTTTTCGGGAAATTTGGTTCCGGGAACCCTTTTTTTTGTGAAGTGGCTTGGGTCGCTCTCTCGAGCAGGCCAGTAGAATTTGCTTAAGTAGATTATCCGTGATACTATTATTTACCACATTTTTTTTTAGTATACACATAATATATGAAAGTGTGTTCTCCCTGTGAAACATGTTCAAGAGAAAGTGGCGTCAGTGTCAGTAAATAGTGCCTGTCAGTAACGTGTCTTCGGAGGTGGCAAAACTACGCGAAGCTTCCACATCAAGTCGGAAAGCCTGGCTTAGCCCGGTCCAAACAGGCGGAAGGAGAGGCGTTCCGGAGACCATGGAGGATAAAACCATACTTTTACTAATAGTTGCGAATAACGCATATAAAAGAGCGCGAAATGCGAAATATCTTCCCCGGCTATTTACACAATTGGTAGTCTTTATATTGATTCTTAGGCTGGTCACACAAAATAACAATAACCGTTGACCTGTAAATATCGTTGTGGCTGAAAATTCCCCATATTGAAACTTTCTCCTAGATAGGCGACCAATATTAAAAAAAAAAACGAATTCCACAAACACTGTCCCTTCGAAGCCACGAACATCAAACAATGGTTGACCCGAACATCTGCATCGCACTTGGGCAGAAGCGACGCAAAGGTCTCTTTGTCCGTATCTACAACTTCACAGCCCGATTTAAAATACGAACAAACACGGACTCGACGAGACTAAAGTAAAACAAGTAAATTCATATATCGTCGTGATTTATCATTTATTTTATCATATTTTATATTATATTATATTTATTTATCGTCAAAAATTTTAGCTTTAAGCTTTCCTCCACAGCAAACCACACAGACCAGATCCACAACATTAAAAAGACGAAGAGAAACCAGACTGCCTCAATATTGTGACTTGGAACAAAGCCGCGACGCCAGCGAAAAAACGCGAAACACCGACACAATGTTGGCAAAAAATAATATGCACGTTGCTTGCTTATGAGATACCCACTTGAAAACAGGTCAACATGGTTCCCGGAATTAGGTGCCTGTGGATGCCCGGAGGAAATAACACCAAACGTGGGTCACTTATTATAATTCGAAAAAACGAAAGTCTTGATCGTGCTTGGTGACTTTAACTCACACATTGACAGAAGAGGAATAGGCGATCTAGTGAACGCAAACCATCATCTCCGAGTAGAACAACATGCGAGCAACTTTCAAGGACTTCGAGGGACTTCGGGATCAGCACAAGCTGAAGGCAGCCTCACTCCACGCCGCCTTCCGTGTAGAGCGACATACGAGGAACGTTCAAGGACTCGCCTCTGCCCTGCCACAATCTCCGAGTAGGGCGACTTGCGAGCAACGTTCAAGGACTTCGAGGGACTGCGAAATCAGCACAAGTTGAAGCAAGCATCACTCCTCCCCGCCACCATCTCCGAGTAGAGCGACGTGCGAGCAGCGTTCAAGGAATTCGACAAACTACAGGAACTGCATAAATTGAAGCCAGCCTCACCCCTGCCCCGCCACAATCGCCGAGTAGAGCGACTTGCGAGCAACGTTCAAGGACTTTGAGGGACTTCGGGATCAGCACAAGTTGAAGCAAGCATCACCCCTCCCCGCCACCATCTCCGAGTAGAGCGACGTGCGAGCAACGTTCAAGGAATTCGATAAACTACGGAACTGCATAAATTGAAGTCAGCCTCGCCCCTGCCCCGCCACAATCCCTGAGTAGAGTGACGTGCGAGCAACGTTCAAGGAATTCGACAAACTACGGAAACTGCATAAATTGAAGTCAGTCTCGGCCCTGCCCCGCCACACTCTCCGGGTAGAGCGACTTGCGAGCAACGTTCAAGGACTTCGAGGGACTTCGGGATCAGCACAAGTTGAAACAAGCAAGTATCACCCCTCCCCGCCACCACCTCCGAGTAAAGCGACGTGTGAGCAACGTGCACTAATCAACTCGAAGCCAGCCTTACGCCGCGCCGTTACCATCTCCGTGTAGAGCGGAATACGTGCTAAGTTCAAGGACTTAAATGGACTGCGGGAATTGCACAATTATTGGAAGCAATCGTCAGAAGTCGCTGTCGAAAGTTCACAAGATAACTGTCGGACGAAACTTCGGAAGTCAACTATGGAGTGAGGCTGACAGTACTAGTTATTATCGTCGTCTCCAACAAGACTCATCGGAAGCATCAACGCTCATCCCGACAACCAGCACACCCGTCACACCTACTGTCCTAGATTGGCTCAAGGCCAAGGCTGCATAGCCGGCTGATTGTGGTCGACCGGTTGCGGCTAGTCGGCCGTCCCCTCTCCCATCCCAGAGCGTGTCACTCCTAAACAATTATTTGTGCCCCTTTGTCTTGATCCGTAGCAATGACTATGCAAATCTCAAGCAAGATTTATACTCCAAGTTGACATTTCGTACTACTGAGGTGGTACCAAATGTGATCCCAGGACGGAGGCCATGCTCAAGATTGGCTACCAGGTCTATTGCTACGGAAGATAATACGCTTGCCGTATCAGACTGTAAATTCCAAACTGGAATTGTCTGGCTGGGGGGTGCCTATGTTCATGTTCATGTTCTCGAGTAGTTTTTCGGGAGATTTATTACTTTGTCGGGAGCCGGGAGGCCACAATAAAATTCGGGAGAATCCAGCTAAATCCCGGCCATCTGGCAACCCTATACCTACCACTACCACCCCAAAAAAAGCATTCGCTAAAATCTCGATTTGCATTAAATTCAATATTTTACACGTACGAAGGCGCAGGCAAAAAGCTAGTATTATATATAAAAGGCGAAATTACCAACACACAGGCCAAACCCTTAGGGGCTAAAGAAGAAAATAAAGAAGAATCATGCTCCAAACTGGTTAATGAGTGCAAGAAAACACTTAACTGGCTGGCGGAGAAAGGTGACAAAGAACTGATAGTCGCATGGGTGCCTGGACATGAGGGCAATACCGGGAACGAAATGGCCGATGAACTGGCCAGAAAAGGCGCCGACGAAACCTTTGTGGGGCCAGAACCGAGACTGCCTATAGCACACAATATCACAAAAGGAGTCGTACGGCAGAAAGCAATACAAGAAGCAAACCAAAGATGGCAGGGTCTAGAGGGTCACAGACAATCGAAGATCTTCATCAAAAACATAGACAAGAAAAGAAGGACACAAGCCATAAGACACAGCAGGAAAAATTAAGACTATCCGTCGGAATAATTACAGGACACTGCACACTGAACAGACACCTAACTATTCTGAAGATAAAAGATGACCCAAGGTGCCTAGAATGTGGCGAGAAAGAAACGGGTATACATACATCTACTAGCGAAATGCCCATCATACGCAATGGCGAGATGGGAAAGAACAGAAAGGGACACGCTAGATGAAGATGACCTACAAGATCAAACGATAGTGAAGATAATAGGCTTCAACGGGGCGACGGCTCTGGGAACGGATAACCCGTAACACCAGGGGAGACCGGGGAAATGGGTGTAATCAGTCATCCCCTTCATAAATAACTAGCTTTTTGCCCGCGACTTCGTACGTGTAAAATATTTAATTTAATGCAAATCGAGATTTTAGCGCATGCTTTTTTGGTGGTGGTAGGAGGACGTGGTGCAAGGACCGTCGGGATAGTTACCACCGTTTTACTTGATAACTTGCCGCCAAATAATGATGGTTAATCCGTACAAACTTTTATCCCCTATTTCACCCCCGTAAAAGTGAAATTTTCAAAAATGCTTAAACATGCGTTTATTTGTTTCTAATCAAATATCTAATAATATCTCGGACGTCTAACTTCAAAACGGTTCAAATAAGTATACAAATTTTCATCGGCTAACTATTCTATTTCACCCCTTTAAAAGTCAGATTTCTAGAAATGCTGAAACCCGTGTTTAATTTTTGGTAATTCGTAATCGAATATCTAAATCATAACATTTCAGGCGTTCAACTTCAAAAATGACGGTTCCACAATACAAACTTTCATCCCCTATTTCCTTAAATGTCCAATTTCTATGTCCTATGTCCAAGTTCAATGATCTGTAATCATAATCATCATCATCATTTCAGCCGATAGACGTCCACTGCTGGACATAGGCCTCCCCCAAGGCGCGCCACTCAGACCAGTCCTGTGCCACTCGCATCCACCGTGTTCCCGCGACCTTTACAAGGTCGTCACTTCATCTTGTTGGAGGCCTACCGACAGCTCGTCTACCGGTTCGCGGACGCCATTCTAGCAAAATCATAATATTCAGGCCGTTTTACTTCAAAGAAGTTTATCCATGCAAACTTTCATCCCCTAATTTCAACCCCGTAAAGGTGAAATTTCTAAAAATGCTGAAACATATATGTATTTGTAATCGATCATCTAAATCATAATATTTCAGACGTTTAACTTCAAAAATGATGATTCATCTATATTAACTTTCATCCCCTATTTCACCCCCTTAAATATGAAATTTCTAAAAATTTATATAGATGAATCATCATCTTTGAAGTTAAACGACCAAAATATTATTATTTATATATTTGATTGCAAATAATTAAACACGTGTTTCAGCATTTTTAGAAATTTTATATTTAAGGGGGTGAAATAGGGGATGAAATGAAAGTTTATATAGATGAATCATCATCTTTGAAGTTAAACGACCAAAATATTATTATTTATATATTTGATTGCAAATAATTAAACACGTGTTTCAGCATTTTTAGAAATTTTATATTTAAGGGGGTGAAATAGGGGATGAAATGAAAGTTTATATAGATGAATCATCATTTTTGAAGTTAAACGCCCGAAATTCTATGATTTAGATAATCGATTACAAATAATAAAATACATGTTTCAGCATTTTTAGAAATTCACCTTCACGGGGTGAAATTAGGGGATGAAAGTTTGTATGGATAAACTATTATCTTTGAAGTAAAACGGCCTGAATATTATGATTTAGATATCCGATTACAGATCATTGAACATGTGTTTCATTATTTTTACATTTAAGAAAGTGAAATAGGGAATGAAAGTTTGTATGGTTGAACCGTTATTTTTGAAGTTAAACGCTCGAAATGTTATGATTTAGATATTCGATTACGAATAATTAAACACGGGTTTCAGCATTTCTAGAAATCTGACTTTTAAGGGGGTGAAATAGAATAAGTAGGGGAAGAAAATTTGTAGACTCATTTGAACCGTCACCTTTGAAGTGAGACGCCTGAGATATTATGGTTTAGATATTTGGTGAGAAATAATTAAAACACGTGTTTCATAATTTTCGAAATTATGAAACACGTTTTCATAACTTTTACGGAGGTGAAATAGGGGATAAACGTCTGTATAGATTTACCATCATCATTTGGCGGCAAGTTAGCGAATAAAACGGTGGTAGCTATCCCATCGGTCCTTGCACCATGTCCTACCTACCCAGGGTTGCCAGATGTAGTGACCCTATTATCGGGAGAAAAAAAACAATTTTTCGGGATTTTGGGAATTCGGTCGGGAGAAACAAAAAGAAATTTAATAAAAGTACCTAACTGTTTTAGCCGAAAAAACTTTTTCCTATTAAAGAAGACTTATCAATTTTCCACAAAATTGAGCCGACGCGGAACGGAGAAATGTTTCGCTTGATCACAATTAAGAACTTAAGATTATTGTTTTATTAACAGAAGTAGTTTTTCGGGAAATTTGGTTCCGGGAACCCTTTTTTTTGTGAAGTGGCTTGGGTCGCTCTCTCGAGCAGGCCAGTAGAATTTGCTTAAGTAGATTATCCGTGATACTATTATTTACCACATTTTTTTTTAGTATACACATAATATATGAAAGTGTGTTCTCCCTGTGAAACATGTTCAAGAGAAAGTGGCGTCAGTGTCAGTAAATAGTGCCTGTCAGTAACGTGTCTTCGGAGGTGGCAAAACTACGCGAAGCTTCCACATCAAGTCGGAAAGCCTGGCTTAGCCCGGTCCAAACAGGCGGAAGGAGAGGCGTTCCGGAGACAATGGAGGATAAAACCATACTTTTACTAATAGTTGCGAATAACGCATATAAAAGAGCGCGAAATGCGAAATATCTTCCCCGGCTATTTACACAATTGGTAGTCTTTATATTGATTCTTAGGCTGGTCACACAAAATAACAATAACCGTTGACCTGTAAATATCGTTGTGGCTGAAAATTCCCCATATTGAAACTTTCTCCTAGATAGGCGACCAATATTAAAAAAAAAAACGAATTCCACAAACACTGTCCCTTCGAAGCCACGAACATCAAACAATGGTTGACCCGAACATCTGCATCGCACTTGGGCAGAAGCGACGCAAAGGTCTCTTTGTCCGTATCTACAACTTCACAGCCCGATTTAAAATACGAACAAACACGGACTCGACGAGACTAAAGTAAAACAAGTAAATTCATATATCGTCGTGATTTATCATTTATTTTATCATATTTTATATTATATTATATTTATTTATCGTCAAAAATTTTAGCTTTAAGCTTTCCTCCACAGCAAACCACACAGACCAGATCCACAACATTAAAAAGACGAAGAGAAACCAGACTGCCTCAATATTGTGACTTGGAACAAAGCCGCGACGCCAGCGAAAAAACGCGAAACACCGACACAATGTTGGCAAAAAATAATATGCACGTTGCTTGCTTATGAGATACCCACTTGAAAACAGGTCAACATGGTTCCCGGAATTAGGTGCCTGTGGATGCCCGGAGGAAATAACACCAAACGTGGGTCACTTATTATAATTCGAAAAAACGAAAGTCTTGATCGTGCTTGGTGACTTTAACTCACACATTGACAGAAGAGGAATAGGCGATCTAGTGAACGCAAACCATCATCTCCGAGTAGAACAACATGCGAGCAACTTTCAAGGACTTCGAGGGACTTCGGGATCAGCACAAGCTGAAGGCAGCCTCACTCCACGCCGCCTTCCGTGTAGAGCGACATACGAGGAACGTTCAAGGACTCGCCTCTGCCCTGCCACAATCTCCGAGTAGGGCGACTTGCGAGCAACGTTCAAGGACTTCGAGGGACTGCGAAATCAGCACAAGTTGAAGCAAGCATCACTCCTCCCCGCCACCATCTCCGAGTAGAGCGACGTGCGAGCAGCGTTCAAGGAATTCGACAAACTACAGGAACTGCATAAATTGAAGCCAGCCTCACCCCTGCCCCGCCACAATCGCCGAGTAGAGCGACTTGCGAGCAACGTTCAAGGACTTTGAGGGACTTCGGGATCAGCACAAGTTGAAGCAAGCATCACCCCTCCCCGCCACCATCTCCGAGTAGAGCGACGTGCGAGCAACGTTCAAGGAATTCGATAAACTACGGAACTGCATAAATTGAAGTCAGCCTCGCCCCTGCCCCGCCACAATCCCTGAGTAGAGTGACGTGCGAGCAACGTTCAAGGAATTCGACAAACTACGGAAACTGCATAAATTGAAGTCAGTCTCGGCCCTGCCCCGCCACACTCTCCGGGTAGAGCGACTTGCGAGCAACGTTCAAGGACTTCGAGGGACTTCGGGATCAGCACAAGTTGAAACAAGCAAGTATCACCCCTCCCCGCCACCACCTCCGAGTAAAGCGACGTGTGAGCAACGTGCACTAATCAACTCGAAGCCAGCCTTACGCCGCGCCGTTACCATCTCCGTGTAGAGCGGAATACGTGCTAAGTTCAAGGACTTAAATGGACTGCGGGAATTGCACAATTATTGGAAGCAATCGTCAGAAGTCGCTGTCGAAAGTTCACAAGATAACTGTCGGACGAAACTTCGGAAGTCAACTATGGAGTGAGGCTGACAGTACTAGTTATTATCGTCGTCTCCAACAAGACTCATCGGAAGCATCAACGCTCATCCCGACAACCAGCACACCCGTCACACCTACTGTCCTAGATTGGCTCAAGGCCAAGGCTGCATAGCCGGCTGATTGTGGTCGACCGGTTGCGGCTAGTCGGCCGTCCCCTCTCCCATCCCAGAGCGTGTCACTCCTAAACAATTATTTGTGCCCCTTTGTCTTGATCCGTAGCAATGACTATGCAAATCTCAAGCAAGATTTATACTCCAAGTTGACATTTCGTACTACTGAGGTGGTACCAAATGTGATCCCAGGACGGAGGCCATGCTCAAGATTGGCTACCAGGTCTATTGCTACGGAAGATAATACGCTTGCCGTATCAGACTGTAAATTCCAAACTGGAATTGTCTGGCTGGGGGGTGCCTATGTTCATGTTCATGTTCTCGAGTAGTTTTTCGGGAGATTTATTACTTTGTCGGGAGCCGGGAGGCCACAATAAAATTCGGGAGAATCCAGCTAAATCCCGGCCATCTGGCAACCCTATACCTACCACTACCACCCCAAAAAAAGCATTCGCTAAAATCTCGATTTGCATTAAATTCAATATTTTACACGTACGAAGGCGCAGGCAAAAAGCTAGTATTATATATAAAAGGCGAAATTACCAACACACAGGCCAAACCCTTAGGGGCTAAAGAAGAAAATAAAGAAGAATCATGCTCCAAACTGGTTAATGAGTGCAAGAAAACACTTAACTGGCTGGCGGAGAAAGGTGACAAAGAACTGATAGTCGCATGGGTGCCTGGACATGAGGGCAATACCGGGAACGAAATGGCCGATGAACTGGCCAGAAAAGGCGCCGACGAAACCTTTGTGGGGCCAGAACCGAGACTGCCTATAGCACACAATATCACAAAAGGAGTCGTACGGCAGAAAGCAATACAAGAAGCAAACCAAAGATGGCAGGGTCTAGAGGGTCACAGACAATCGAAGATCTTCATCAAAAACATAGACAAGAAAAGAAGGACACAAGCCATAAGACACAGCAGGAAAAATTAAGACTATCCGTCGGAATAATTACAGGACACTGCACACTGAACAGACACCTAACTATTCTGAAGATAAAAGATGACCCAAGGTGCCTAGAATGTGGCGAGAAAGAAACGGGTATACATACATCTACTAGCGAAATGCCCATCATACGCAATGGCGAGATGGGAAAGAACAGAAAGGGACACGCTAGATGAAGATGACCTACAAGATCAAACGATAGTGAAGATAATAGGCTTCAACGGGGCGACGGCTCTGGGAACGGATAACCCGTAACACCAGGGGAGACCGGGGAAATGGGTGTAATCAGTCATCCCCTTCATAAATAACTAGCTTTTTGCCCGCGACTTCGTACGTGTAAAATATTTAATTTAATGCAAATCGAGATTTTAGCGCATGCTTTTTTGGTGGTGGTAGGAGGACGTGGTGCAAGGACCGTCGGGATAGTTACCACCGTTTTACTTGATAACTTGCCGCCAAATAATGATGGTTAATCCGTACAAACTTTTATCCCCTATTTCACCCCCGTAAAAGTGAAATTTTCAAAAATGCTTAAACATGCGTTTATTTGTTTCTAATCAAATATCTAATAATATCTCGGACGTCTAACTTCAAAACGGTTCAAATAAGTATACAAATTTTCATCGGCTAACTATTCTATTTCACCCCTTTAAAAGTCAGATTTCTAGAAATGCTGAAACCCGTGTTTAATTTTTGGTAATTCGTAATCGAATATCTAAATCATAACATTTCAGGCGTTCAACTTCAAAAATGACGGTTCCACAATACAAACTTTCATCCCCTATTTCCTTAAATGTCCAATTTCTATGTCCTATGATCGTCCGCTACCGCTAGTGCAAGGCAGTCACTTAATTCTTGACTCTGCAGTTTTTAATTAAAAATCCAGTGAAAATTCGAAAGACTATATTCAAAAATTATATACATCTTGAGCTGGTGAAATAAGGAGTGTGGTGAAAAAAACCGTTTAAAAAAAGACGCGCTAGTTTCGACGTAACAGCGAAAACAGTTTTTAAAATTTATTACCTCGACGTATTTTATCTGAACTACCGCGAGCCGCGAGCCGGCCGCTGCGTGAGTCATCCGATCCGAGGCAACTCGTACGCCGCGGCAGCGCGCGGCCGCTGGCATAAGAACATAGCGGACACTGACACAGGAGCAGCGGACACCAAGGTCAGAAGAGTTTTTATTCTTACCAATATGGCATTCAAATGTGCTGGATGTCGTACTGATTACCAGGAGAACGAACAATTTATAATGTGTTATAATTGCAAGTGTAAATATGACCTGCTTTGTGCTAACATCAGTGCTCAAGCATTCTCGTCAATGCCCATCTCCAGTTTAGACACATGGATGTGCATCGAATGCCGTAGCAAGCTGCCCCGAGGTGATAATTCACATACCCCGGTGCGACCGACCTCTGGACATGGCGAAGTTAGCCTCAGTGACACTATTCTTTTCGAAAAATCTATCATCAATAACGTCCCTAACACGAGCGGGTACGAATTCGTTACTGAGCGAACTGATGCTCGCCGCAAGCAACAAGCACAACTGCAGAATGAAAACAACAATATCATACTATTAGAAAGCATTCGGACAATTTTCTCTGAAGAAATTAGTCGCTATTTTAATAATACTGATTCGTCACTCATAAAGCAGATGCTAACAGAGAAAATGTCGTCAATCATAAATGCTAATGATAATTTATTGAAAAAAATTCACAAAAATGTAGAACTGCTCCAAGAAAAAGTCAATTTAATAGAGAAGAGTCTAAATCATCAACAATGCAACAATATAGAAATCATGAAGGCAAGGCAAATTGAGGTGCCACATAAATTACAGGATGTGATTGATACAGTCACAGTGCCGATGCCGACATCTTCGTCTGTTCGTGACTCTGCGCCCGAGTCTGCCAAGCCTGCTGCCCAGGCACCTACTTACAAAGACAGGCTCACTGGAAATGCAGTAACAAGTACGCCAATACCTAGTGTTAAAGCAAAACCTTACAAAACCAAAAGTACCAAAACACAAGAGAAATCTAAAAATGCGAAAAATCACCAGGATGGTATTCGGAGGGCAAGTACAAAGCAGAATGAGAACGCGAAAGATCCTGTAGAGAGAGTGGAAACTATGCCTACGCATACTACAGACCAAGTGTCTGACCATAAGAGTTCTCAGAAGCTAGTGGAAGAGGATAGCAGAGCTCCAGCGACCAGTGAGAATTGGATAGAGGTGCGGCGGAAGCGTGATTCTTCCTCTGGTCTTGTACGCGGAACGGCTGCATCGGGGTCCACTGCACTGCAGGCAGCTGTGCGGCAGAGCTACCTACACCTCTACTATGTTAAGGAAGGTACCACAGACGCCCAGGTACAAG
This sequence comes from Aethes cnicana, assembly GCA_963971205.1. NCBI lineage: Eukaryota > Metazoa > Arthropoda > Insecta > Lepidoptera > Tortricidae > Aethes > Aethes cnicana. The sequence goes on along the minus strand of OZ020299.1, from coordinate 1,888,275 downwards.
ATCACTTGAAATCTATCTGTGGAAGGGACGTTTGTACTGTCGTGAGCTTAAAAGCACGCGGCAGTTATGCATCGTTTAAATTGACCGTACCACCAAATTTGGTAGATCGAGTCCTTACAAGTGAAAATTGGCCTAAAGATGTGTGTATTAGGCCCTGGTTGCAGAACTTTCGTGCAAAAAGTGAAGGTCGTAACTGATGTGAGGAGAGATAAAAAGGTTTCTGTCTACTACCAAAATGTGCGTGGTCTACGGACAAAAACCGTTACGTTTTATAATAACATTTTGGTATGTCCGTGTGAAATTATTGCGCTGACAGAAACTTTTTTAACGAGTTCGGTGTGTGACGCGGAGCTTTTCCCCTTTGGCTATTCGGTGTTGAGGAAGGACCGACCGCGTGATGCGGGTTGGGGAGGAGTTCTGCTCGCAGCATCTAACTCCTATACATTACAACCCGTACAAGGTATTGATGGAGTTACGGATGAAATGGAGCTGATAGTTGCAAAAGTCGGGTGGAAAAACCTAAAATTCATTTGTTGTGTTGTCTATTTGCCACCAAATTATAATGACGACCAATATTTGGCCGTTTTAGCATGTATTGAGAGCGTAGTCTGTAAATTTTCAGGTTTAGATATCTTAATTATGGGAGACTTTAATTTGAATTCTTGTAGTATCGCGGTCCAAAACCAATTTGATTTGATGATTTTTTACTGTTTTGTAAACTCGACCAGTTTAACTCTATACGCAATAATCACGGTGGGTTGTTGGACTTGGCTTTAAGTGGGATGAGTGCGGAGCGTGTCGTTGTGTTGGAGGGTGTTGAGCCCCTCGTACCGGCAGATGCATACCACCCACCGCTAGAGGTAGCTCTCGCACTGCCGCGTGGGCTGCCCCGCCCATCCTCTTCGCCCTCTACTCGTGGCGCCTCGGAGCCAGAATGGGATTTCCGTAAAGCTAATTTCCAGGCACTATATTCTGCGTTGTCAAATATTGATTGGAGTGATGTCTCGAAAGTAATTAGTCCAGAGTCTGCTTCGGAAATATTTTATATAAAATTAAAAGACTGCATCTCGAATAACGTACCAATAAAAAAACCAAAAACGGTCACTGGTCGATATGTATACCCCAAATGGTTTACGAGAGAAATTATTAATAACATACAGTCCAAGTATTACCACCTTAAGAAGTTTAAACAATCTGGTAAAGAGTTTAATCGAGAACTCTATAAGTACTACAGGGGACATGTAAAAGCTTTAATTGATCATGCTTATTTGCACTACATAACAAACATAGAGTGTGGCATTATCGAGGAACCGGCTAAGTTTTGGGACTATGTAAAAAGTAAAAGGAGAGACAGGTATCCGAATACTGATTACACGTACAAAGGTAAAACTGTGGCTGGACAAGAAGCTGTGGATGCATTTGCGCAGTATTTCAGCTCAGTATTCCACAGTGAAGAGCCCGAGTTGGATGCGGAGGCTGCGGCGCGGACCGATGGAGGTGCAGGATCTTTACGAATATCTGTTGACAGCGTGGACGCGGAAGAGTTGCGCAACGCGGCTAAACGACTCAAACCGAGATCAGCTGCTGGTCCAGACGCTATACCCCCTTTCTTGGCTCGGGACTGTATATCCGTACTTGAGCAACCACTTCTTCACATATTCAATATGGCTTTGCAGCAGTCCACTTACCCTTCTTGTTGGAAGACTTCTAAAGTGACGCCTGTACCCAAAAAAGGAGCCGGTCCAGATATCACTGAATTTAGGCCTATTGCTGTGCTGTCGGTGTTCGGCAAGATATTTGAAATCATTATCGATCGTCGTATTAGTCATCAAATAGTTACCCAACTTGACGACGCCCAACACGGCTTCAGAACTGGTCGGTCTACTGTAACCAATCATGTATGCTTCGTGGATTACGTTACTGCCGCGATGGATCGTCGTTTACAGGTTGATGTAGCATATTTTGATTTCAAAAAGGCTTTCGACCTGGTCGACAACGACATTTTGCTACAAAAATTTGCAAAATTGGGGTTTACACCTAAGCTACTACATTTTTTTGCGGACTACTTACGATCTCGTAGTCAATATGTAACATTTGCTGGTTACAAATCCCAACCGTACTATACCAGGTCTGGGGTAAGTCAGGGAAGCACATTGGGGCCAACCCAATTCTTGATAATGATAAATGATCTGCCGAGGGTCGTCAGCGCGGCTCGGTGTCTTATGTTTGCTGATGATCTCAAACTGTTCCGGGAAGTGAGGTGTGGTTCCGATTGCGACAAATTACAGAATGACATCGATGCAGTTCACGAGTGGAGTATAGAGAACAAACTACTGTTTAACACCTCCAAGTGTAAAACTATGACTTTTACGAGAGCACGCTCACCATTACGCCCAACTTACCAAATCAGAGGTGACACGCTAGATCGAGTTCATCAGATATCAGATTTGGGGCTTACTATGGACGCGCAACTGAACTTTCG
>OZ020299.1:1865051-1885593 GCA_963971205.1 Aethes cnicana | reverse complement strand
CGTTTTGGTATCATACTGTAAGCTTATAATTGAATAAATAAATAAATAAATAAATGTCCAAGTTCAATGATCTGTAATCATAATCATCATCATCATTTCAGCCGATAGACGTCCACTGCTGGACATAGGCCTCCCCCAAGGCGCGCCACTCAGACCAGTCCTGTGCCACTCGCATCCACCGTGTTCCCGCGACCTTTACAAGGTCGTCACTTCATCTTGTTGGAGGCCTACCGACAGCTCGTCTACCGGTTCGCGGACGCCATTCTAGCAAAATCATAATATTCAGGCCGTTTTACTTCAAAGAAGTTTATCCATGCAAACTTTCATCCCCTAATTTCAACCCCGTAAAGGTGAAATTTCTAAAAATGCTGAAACATATATGTATTTGTAATCGATCATCTAAATCATAATATTTCAGACGTTTAACTTCAAAAATGATGATTCATCTATATTAACTTTCATCCCCTATTTCACCCCCTTAAATATGAAATTTCTAAAAATGCTGAAACACGTGTTAATTCTTTGTAATCAAATATCTAAATCATAATATTTCGGTAGTTTAACTTCAAAGATGATGATTCATCTAATACAAACTTTCATCCTCTTTTTAACCCCCTTATATAGACGAAATTTCTAAAAATGCTGAAACATGTTTAATTTGATTCTAATTAGGCACCTAAACCATTATGTTTTGTACTTCTATTTTTAAAGATGACGGACTTGCATACAACCGATGTACCCCTTTTTTGACCCTTACTGTACAAATTCCGAAAAATCCTTTCTTAAACGATGCCTACAACATACAATGTTGTCTCTTAATTTCTATCATCAACGGTTTGGGCTGGGCGTTGATCAGTCAGTCAGTCGCGACATCGCCTTTTATATATACAGATAAAATAGCGGATGAAATCTAAATATATAAAACTCAAAGGTGACTGACTGACTGACTGACTGATATAGTGATCGATCAACGCACAACCCAAACCACTGGACGGATCGGGCTGAAATTTGGCATGCAGGTAGGTTTGGTATGTTATGACGCAGGCATCCGCTAAGAAAGGATTTTGCAAAATTCCCACGGGAACGGGAAAAAAAGGGATTTTTACATTTTAATGTTCAGGCGCGTACGAAGTCGCGGGAAACATCGTAGATATCTGAAATTTGGCATGCAGGTTCCTTGGGGAGCGTAGGGGAGCACTAAGAAACGACTTCCCAAAATTCCCACGGGAACGGGAAAAAATGGTTTTTTTACATTTTAAGGCGCGTACGTAGTCGCGGGGATCATCGTAGAGAGCTGAAATTTGCTATGCAGGTTCCTTGGGGAGCGAAGGGAAGCACTAAGAAAGGACTTCCCGAAATTCCCATGGGAACGGGAAAAAATGCTTTTTTTTACATTTTAAGGCGCGTACGTAGTCGCGGGGATCATCGTAGAGAGCTGAAATTTGGCATGCAGGTTCCTTGGGGAGCGTAGGGGAGCACAAAGAAAGGACTTCCCGAAATTCCTACGGGACCGGGAAAAAAATGGGTTTATTACATTTTAAGGCGCGTACGTAGTCGCGGGGATCATCGTAGAGAGATGAAATTTGGCATGCAGGTTCCTTAGGGAGCGTAGGGGAGCACTAAGAAAGGATTTCCCGATATTCCCACGGGAACGGGAAAAATGGGATTTTTACATTTTAATGTTTAGGCGCGTACGAAGTCGCGGGACACAGCTATCTAACTATCTAAATATATAAATAAAAGAAGAAACTGACTGACTGACTGACTGACTGACACATCAATGCAGAGCCGAAACTACTGGTCGTAGAAAGCCAAAATTTGGCATGCAGGTTCCTTGGAGAGCGTAGGGGAGCACTAAGAAACGATTTCCCGAAATTCCCACGGGAAAGGGAAAAAAGGGATTTTTTTCATTTTAATGTTTAGGTGCGTACGAAGTCGCGGGGATCATCGTAGAGAGATTAAATTTGGCATGCAGGTTCCTTGGAGAGCGTAGGGGAGCACTATGAAAAGATTTCCCGATATTCCCACGGAAACGGAAAAAATGGGATTTTTACATTTTAATGTTTAGGCGCGTACGAAGTCGCGGGAAACAGCTATCTATCTATCTAAATATATAAAACTCAAAGGTGACTGACTGACTGAGTGACTGACTGACTGACTGATATAGTGATCGATCAACGCACAGCCCAAACCACTGGACGGATCGGGCTGAAATTTGGCATGCAGGTAGATGTTATGACGTAGGCATCCGTTAAGAAAGGATTTTGCAAAATTCCTACGGGAATGGGAAAAAAAGGGATTTTTACATTTTAATGTTTAGGCGCGTACTAAGTCGCGGGAAACATCGTAGAGATCTGAAATTTGGCATGCAGGTTCCTTTGGGAGCGTAGGGGAGCACTAAGAAACGACTTCCCAAAATTCCCACGGGAACGGGAAAAAATGGTTTTTTTACATTTTGAGGCGCGTACGTAGTAGCTATCTATCTATCTAAATATATAAAAGAAGAAACTGGCTGACTGACTGACTGACATATCAACGCAGAGCCGAAAATACTGGTCGTAGAGAGATGAAATTTGGCATACAGTTTCCTTGGGGAGCGTAGGGGAGCACTAAGAAAGGATTTCGCGAAATTCTCACGGGAACGGGGAAAAAAGGGAATTTTACATTTAAATTTTTAGGCGCGTACGAAGTCGCGGGAAACATAGTAAGGATCTGAAATTTGGCATGCTGGTTCCTTGGCGAGCGTAGGGGAGCACTAAGAAAGGACTTCCCGAAATTCCCACGGGAACGAGAAAAAATGTGATTTTTACATTTTAATGTTTAGGTCGCGGGGATCACCGTAGAGAGCTGAAGTTTGGCATGCAGGTTCCTTGGGGAGCGTAGGGGAGCACTAAGAAAGGATTTCCCGATATTCCCACGGGAACGGGAAAAATTAAATTATAATCCTAGATTACAAACACTTTCAAGAAACACGTTATGCAGATTACCTACTGTTAGATTACCTGCCTATTGTCCAGTAAAAAGGAAATGATTGATGAGTTCCCTAAAACATTCTTTAAACCAGTCTGATATTACCTAAATAATGAATTTTGGCACTAAACTATTTATTCATAAGAGATTAATGAATCCGAGAAAAAAAAGGAAAAATCTATACATATAATAAATAATAAATCTGTAGAAGTCGCGGCTGAAAATTGAAAATTAAAAGAAACTATCAAGTCAAAGGGACTATATGAACGATACTGAACACAAAATAACGATTTTTAGAAAAAAATACTGTATGTATGTATGTATGTATGTCCGGATTTAACTCGAAAACTACTGGACGGATTGAAACGAAATTTGGTATGGGGGTAGTTTATAACACTGGTCAACATATAGGCTACTTTTTATCCCGAGGAAATGCATAGTACCCGCGGGAAGGCTATTAACAAATTCCACGCGGACGAAGTCGCGGGCAGAAGCTAGTAATATACGAGGGGCGTTCAAAATATTCTCGGTATTGGAATGAAAACAAACAAGTATGAACAGTTTGATATTTTTTATTTTTCAATATACTCCCCCCCTATGTTAATACACTTAAAAGATCGATCAATTTTTTTTTTAATCCCTCATAAAAATATTTTTTATCCTTGGTATAAAAGTGCTCCTCTACTGCCGCCTTCAACGCCTCATCGTCAAAAAAATCGATTTCCACGCAGATCCTTTTTGAGATTGGGGAACAAAAAGAAGTCGCTGGGGGCTAAGTCCGGACTATACGGTGGATGAGTTATAGTTCCGAACCCACATTCAGCAATAGCTGCCTTGGCAATATGAGCAGTATGGACAGGGGCGTTGTCATGCAGAAGCAGAATACCTTTAGACAACTTTCCTCGCCTTTTTTCTTTTATTGCGTCCCTTAATTGATGTAGAATATTCGCGTAGTACTGTCCCGTGATATTTACACCTTTTTCTTTATAATCGATCAACAATACTCCTTCACAATCCCAAAATATTGTTGCCATGACCTTGCCAGCGGAAGGGACGACCTTGAACTTCTTGGGATGAGCTGAACCCTTAATGTGCCACTGCATGGACTCCTGTTTACTCTCTGGGTCATAATGATGAACCCAGGTTTCATCTCCAGTAACTATCTTTTGCAGCACCTCATCAGGATTTTCACCACACAGGTCAATAAAATCGGAACAGCAAGCTGCACGCACATCTTTTTGAAGTCGAGTCAGCATTCGCGGAACCCATCTTGCACTGACCTTTGACATATTAAGATGGTCATGGATAATGTCATGTACGGTACCAATAGAAAGATTGGTTACTTGAGCTATTGATTTTATCTTCACTCGACCATCTTCCAATATAAGGTTTTCCACCTGATCAATATTTTCTTGTGAAGTAGCTACTACAGGCCGGCCAGGTCTAGGGTCATCTTCAATACTCTCCCTGCCACGTTTGAATTCGCTTGACCACTTTTGAATTGTAGATAAAGAAGGAGCAGACTCACGGTAAACACAATCCATTTCCTCTTTTATGGTTTTTTGGTTTTTACCCTGTTTCGTCAAGAATTTTATTACGGAACGATGTTCTAATTTCGTTAACATTGTTAATTCACTCATTGTGTTCGTGTTTGTTCAGAAATTGCAGAAAAACAAAAGAACATCTCGGTTTGAATTATACTTTTTTTTAATGTCAAAGAATGAACCTTACCAGCCAGTAACAAAACAAATTCAAAAAGAGGTTATAAGATATCAATACCGAGAATATTTTGAACGCCCCTCGTATAAAACTCAAAGGTGACTGACTGACTGACATAGTAATCTATCAACGCACAGCCCAAACCACTGGACGGATCGGGCTGAAATTTGGCATGTAGGTAGATGTTATGACGTAGGCATACGTTAAGACAGGATTTTGCGAAATTCCCACGGGAACGGGAAAAAATCGGGGTTTTACATTTAATACTTCTGCGCATACGAAGTTGCGGGGAAAAGCTAGTTTTATATAAACGCACAGGCCGAACCCTCAGGGCTAGAAACTTAAAATTTCGCACACGTAGGTATTCCTCTTATGAGTGGATGCCTATCCACTAAGGAAGATTGTTTTTTATTCCTTATGTTTTCAGGATCGAATAAAAAACCTTTTTTGAATAATTTTTCTATGGGCCTGAATAGGGATGACGACAACTTTTTTTCTTACTCTATCAGGAAGGTTATTGAAAAGTGTTGGACACGTATTTTTTCTTTTTTCATTTAATCAAACTTATACGGAGATATACTGAGTTGAAATGTCGCGTGACGTCACGGTTAGGTACGATTTATACCTAACGGTGACGTAGTTAGCCCCCACTCTCCAACTTTAATGCGTTTTAACTTAGTCATTCTTTGTTAATTTGATAAAACAAAAAATACCTGTCTAATATTTTTTTATTAGCTGACTGACGGACTAATTAGAATTTCGATTTCTTCACCCTGTCGTCATCCCTATTGTTGCTTTCCATAATTAAATGCGTGGTGCCATACAAAAATAAATCCTAGAAATAGTAGCCAAGGAACAATATTAATTTATCTAATAATAAGTCTGTAGAAAAGCCGTGTCTGTAGCTTGAAAATTAAAAGAAACGACTTAGTCGAGGGAACTATTTAAACGATACTGAACACAAAAAAAACGATTTTTAGAAAAAATGTCTGTATGTATGTTTGTCCGGATTTATAACACTAGGTAGGGGTAGTTTATAACACTGGTCAACATTATAGGCTCGCTCGCGTTTGAGTTGAGGCGCCGCAAGGAGCGTCACCGGCGCGACAGCGGTCATTGCTCCCGCATCCATGCACGGAGAAACCGGTTAGGGAGCGGTTCGAATTAACGTTCCCAAATTATTTCGTTCGAACGTAACCGAAATAAAAAACCGGTTTAAACCGAAATAAACCGGTTTATTTGTAACCGGTTTCAAGCCCTGGTCGGGGGTTCGATTCCGGCTCGCACCTCTAAGTTTACGCATGTGCGAAATTCAATTTGAATTAACCACTGAGCGTTTCGATGAAGGAAAACATCGCGAGGAAACCTGCACGCATCCGCGAGGTAATTCTAGGGTGTGTGTGCCCCCGCACCGCACTGGGCCCGCGTGGGGACTATAGCCCGAACCCTCTTGTGGTGAGAGGAGGCCTGTGCCCAGCAGTGGGCCGTAAATAGGCTTTTGACGGTCGGATTGGTCCAGTTGGTAGTGACCCTGCCTTCTGTTCCGACGGTCGCGGGTTCGAGTCCCGCTCGGGGCAAACTTTGTGTGATGAACACTAATGTTTGTACTCGAGTCATGGATGTTAGTATTTATATATTATGTATGTATTTCTCTTTGTAAGTATTTATATCGTTGAATTGATTGAATTTATATTTATTTGATAATGGAGGCCATCTCCATATTTTTTTTTTGGACCCTTGGACTATAATCCCTAAGATCTTAGATTTAAGTTTAAGTTAGGGACTATACATCCCTTCAATATAATTTTAGTACGTACCTATATGTACATTTTATACATGTAATGTAAATTTTATTTTTTTTGAAAAAAGGCCTTCTGCTTGAGTTTGTTGCGGCGCTTCTTCTCAAGCAATGGGTCTAGGAAGCGCTGGTAAATTCTTTTTCTGACGTGTAAAAGTGCCCCTATGTGGCCAATTTGCTGAATAAATTATTGAATTTGAATTTGAAGTTGTCTATGTCTAGCATCCATAGTACAAGCTTTGCTTAGTTTGGGGCTAGGTCAATATGTGTGAAATGTCCCAAGATATTTATTTATTATTATTTTGTGGTGGTAAAGAGAGAATTACTTACGTAAAGGTGGCCCCGCAGTGCTTGCAAACGTGTATCTTGCCCGTATGCCATTCGTAATGCTTTTTCGCCTGGTACCTGAAATTTGTAAATTCTGTCATTTTCAAAGTTGATGACAGTTTTATCTGGAAGAGGTCGCTCGAATAAGACCGCCTTTTCGCCTTTTCCTATTGATCTTTGTTATGTATGTATTATTGTCTTATGTTGTCTAGTGTTAAATAAAGAGTATTTGTATTGTATTGTATTATAGAACTAGTTGTGCCCCGCGACTTCGTCTGCGTGGAATATTATAAAATTGTTAGCAAATTTAAATTCAATAATTTATTCAGCAAATTGGCCACATAGGGCACTTTTACATGTCAGAAATAGTAGATTGTGTGACTAGGGAGCAAAATGGCATATTATACCGCGGGTGACGGACACGTATTTTTTCTTTATTCACGTAATCAAACTTATGCGGAGATATGTTGAGTTGAAATGTCGCGTGACGTCACGGTTAGGTACGATTTATACCTAACGGTGACGTAGTTAGCCCCCACTCTCCAACTTTAATGCTTTTTAACTTGGTCATTCTTTGTTAATTTGATAAAACAAAAAATACGTGTCTAATATTTTTTATTACCTGACTGACGGACTAATTAGAATTTCGATTTCTTCACCCTGTCGTCATCCCTATTACATTGAAGGGATGTATAGCGTAACTTAGTTAGAGTAAGATGCAATAATGAAATTATTACGAGCTGACCTGTTCCTGGAGACGAAGCTGCACTGTCTACAGAGAAACTTGAGTCTGTGCAAGTCCTGGTGTTCCTGTCTCCGCGACAAACGCCTGAACCGCACGCGGCACACCTCGCACGCGTGCGCGCCCGCGCTCTGAACAAAATACAAATAAAGTCATTTATCTACACTCATGTCATAAATCCTTTAAAAAAAATTATGATAGCATTAAGATAAAGTGTTTAGTTAGAACAGATTTCTACTAATAGCTGTATTAGACCATCGAATTCGATGGTCTAATAGCATTCAAATTTCGAACGTCTTCGAACAGCCTATTATTGGCTATGGGTGAAAAATGACAATGTGCTCGATTATTTTTTTATGGATAGGAATAACCTTCCGAATCAAGAGAAAAAAATCTCAGAATTTTCCGTGCCGTAGATTTCGCGTAAAAAAAAGAAATTGATTTTGCGTTATGACGATTGAAATAAAGGTGTTTCCTTGGTCCAAGTATGCAGCACTCTTCTTGAAAAAATCAATAATGTCAATAGTATGAACACTTTTTTTTTTACGCAGAATCTACGGCACGGAAAATTCTGAGATTTTTTTCTCTTGATACGGAAGGTTATTCCTATCCTTAAAAAAATAATCGAGCACATTGTCATTTTTCACCCATAGCCAATTCTTCAGTCAGACAGAACGAAAGTTTGTTCCAAATTTAAAAGTCGGCTCTATTTAGTCTATGCTTTTTGAAAATCGAATGTGAGACACTGAGGGGCCGTTTAAGTATTACGTAGGCACCAATTCTCTGTTTTGCTTATTTTGGATGACATGGGGGAAGGGGGTCTAGATGATAATTACGTCATCGTTAGTTATTTACTTTTTTACACGAATGGCAACCCTCACACTGTCTATGCGTGAAAACGAAACGTGCATTAGGGAAATTACCGCGCGCTATTCACTTGTCTAATTAATGCATCTATTATATATCATATTATTTCTGATTATAAAATTTTTGTCCCTTACTCTATGTGTATCAGTTAAACCTAATGTTTCCATGGATTTTCCTATCTTTAAAATGACAATATAAAAAAAACATTTATATCTAAAAATGTTTACGTAAGCAGAGGGGGTAAGAGCTTTGCTTACTTTTGATGACAAGGGTGGCGGGGGGGGGGGGGGGGGTTAAAAATGGTAAGAAATCTGCTTACGTAATACTTGAACGGCCGACCGGCCGGCTTGACGGCCGGATTGGTCCAGTTGGTAGTGACCCTGCCTTCTGTTCCGATGGTCGCGGGTTCGAGTCCCGCTCGGGGCAAACTTTGTGTGATGAACACGAATGTTTGTACTCGAGTCATGGATGTTAGTATTTATATATGTATGTATTTCTTTATATAAGTATTTATATCGTTGTCTAGCACCCATAGTACAAGCTTTGCTTAGTTTGGGGCTAGGCCAATATGTGTGAAATGTCCCTAGATATTAATTTATTTATTTGAACGGCCCCTGACGTATTCAAATTGCCGCCATTGTGGACATATACGTGACTCGGACGGATCGGCAGACCTTGTTTTCTTAGACCATGGGCCGAAGCTAGTGCAGCGACACCTACCGGGCTATGTCGTAGGACATGGTTGTTGTACGCGTCTTCCGCCTGAAACCCCTTGCCGCACTCAACGCACTTGTACGGAGCGAACTTGTAGTTATCGGAGGACTTACGCGCCTCAATCTCTTCCAGTTGTTGCTCCTGCAAATTGAATTCGATGATGACAATTTATTAATTACCTTAGCGGTTTCCCGCGACTTCGTACAAACATAAACATTAAAATGTAAAAATCCCATTTTTTCCCGTTCCCGTGGGAGTTTCGGGAAATCCTTTCTTAGTGGTCCCCAAGGGACCTGCATGCCAAATTTCAGCTCTCTACGATGATCCCCGCGACTTCGTACGCGCCTAAACATTAAAATGTAAAAATCCCATTTTTTCCCGTTCCCGTGGGAAATATATTAAGCCATTTAGGATACAGAGCGTGCCAAAGAAATATACATACATACATACACTCGAAAAACATAACCCCCCTTCTGGCCCAGTCGGTAAAAACAAGTTCTGTTACCTACCTTGGTCAATGCAATAATTTCAACACTGTAATTGCTTTCGAACGTCGCAAAATCAAAGTCCGGCAAATAATCATTATCGGACAATCTCTTTTTGATCTGTCTCTTTTCTCCTTTTCTCTCATTTTTTCTCTTTCTCACTTTCCTTTCCTTCTTGGCCACGGGATTCGTAGAAACGAATATTTGTTCAATGTTATCATCGCTAAAATCGTCTATGGGCTCGTCAAGTTTGTCCTTAATTTCCAATTCGAATTTCAAATCGTCGGAAGTTAGTAACATGCCGTCTATGTCATTTTCTTCTTTTTTTATTTGTTCGACTTGTACAGTGTCGTTGTAGTCTGTGGCGTCGAGTTTTTTTAATGCCAAATTGAGGAGGAGTTTGTGGGATAGACGGTCTATGGTGCGAATATAGTCTGTGGTGAGCTGAAACATCGAAATTTTACCTTATATACAAAAACTAGCTTCTGCCCGCGATTTCGCCCGCGTGGAATTCGGTTATCGCGTTCCCGCGGGAACTATGCGTTTTTCCGGGATGAAAAGTAGCCTATGTCCTTTCCCGGGACCCCAAATATCTCCATGCCAAATTTCATCCAAATTGGTCCAGCTGTGAAGCGGTAACAGGCAGACAAACAGACAGAGTTACTTTTGCATTTATAATATTAGTATGGATGAATTCCCGTCCCGGAAGTGTGAACAAAGCTAAAAAAAAAGTAATATAACTTTGTATGGGAGTCGCCTTCGGGTGATACGAAGTTCACCGGGCCAACTAGTTATGAAAATGAAAATGAAAATATTTATTCAGCAAATAGGCCACATCTGGGCACTTTTACACGTCACTTTTAAATGAATTTGCCAGCGCTTCCTAGACCCATTGCTTGAGAAGAAGCGCCGCAACAAACTGAGCAGAAGGCCTTTTTTCAAAATTTAAACATACAGATTTAGATTACATTTACATTAATATGTATAAATATACATACTAAAATTACATTTAAGGGATGTTAACTTGAAATAGGACCATAGAGAAATGATACAAGAAAAGTGGCAGAGCCCATACTGTAGTGCGTGCTCCGAAACCTGGGTTAACACTATTTGTTTCATCCGGAGATGGAGAGTGAATCATTGACCCGCATAGTGGTAGACACACATTTACAAGTGTACAGACGTCCTCGTACGCAAACATTAACACTCCATTCGAATTGTGTTCGAAATCGTGTTTTTATAGGCCGTGGCCGGCGTGAGACATAATAATAATAATAATAATAATAATAATCTTTATTGCACACAAATTACATCAGGTTCAGGGGAGTTATAAAAATTAAGGTACATTAAATGCTGTTATGAACAAGATGACAAATTATGGCCTTAAAATAACATTTCCAATATGTTTACACTGGTCCCTACACTAGGCATAGCCTGTCCCGTAGGTAACCAATTAGGACACGAATTTGTAACAATGAGATGCGAAAGGTTAATAAGAACAGCCATGAACTACGAAAATGAATGTAAATAGTCTAGAAGTAATATAGTAAGTGCACATATGGGTCTATCTGTGACTTGTGTGCATTTGATCATTTGTGGTTTAATTGTGTATTTGCATGCATGTTGATTCGTGTGTTTGTGTAATGTGTGTATGCGTGTGTGTGTGTGTGTGTGTGTGTGTGTGTATGTGTGTATGTGTATTTGTGTGTGTATATGTATGTGGTTTTGCACTCTCTTCAAACATGGGTAAATATATTATTTTAAAACAGTAAATAGATCCTCTATGTCAGCGTAAAAGAGGGAGCCAAGCCACAAAGGTAACTTTTGCTTAAGTTCTCTTGTTGAGAAGTTGCTGATGGGAAATTTGGCATTCACCTTGTTATAAAGGAAAGGATGTATAAATGCTGGAAATCTTTTAGCAAAGGCTGAGCTTGTGAAAGGTACATGAACTTTAAATGTGCGCTTTTGTATCATTGAAGAGTAGTCCGGAGATTTAAGGATTTCTTTGTGTACTTTTGATACTGCTCGCAACACGAACAATCCTCGAACATTTAGAACATTCATATCACTATATACGAGACTAGTTGGATATCTGATTGGTTTTTTCAAAATAACCTTGAGGACCGCTCGTTGCGCTTTCTCCAATAAAAACATTTTTGTTTTACACGCACCGCCCCAGGCAGCGATGCAATACGTTAAGACTGACTGACAAATACTTGTATACACTGTCTTGAGCAATGCCCTACTCGCCGAATTACGAAGATTTTTAAAAACGTAAATTAATTTACGTACTCGTTTCGCAGTAGTCAAAAGGTGATCTTTGAAAGTAAGCGTTTCGTCAAAGATGACACCGAGATATCTGATTGAAGGAGCCCTATCTATCCGTTGGCATGTGCAAGGAGACTGATATTGCCCATCATTGCCACAGGTGTGAATTTTAACATTAGACAACACATCAGGAGCAGAGGTTTTTGTCTTGTGGAAGCAAAGAAATTTTGTTTTAGAAACATTGAGAGTGAGCAGATTGTTTTTAAGCCAGTCGACAACGGTACTTATTCCCTGCTCCGCTATTTTCGCCACATTTGTCCAATTATCTCCATGAAAAAGTATTGCTGTATCATCAGCATAACAAATAATGTCTGCATTGACAAGTTTCCTGGTGCTGAGGTCATTAATATAAATTGTAAATAATATCGGACCAAGAACGCTCCCCTGCGGCACCCCGAATTCGACATCAAGGAGACCACTAAGATCACGATCAACTCTCACACATTGCTTTCTACCTGTAAGGTAACTTGTAAACCATTTCAAGGTATTCCCTCTAATACCCACGAACTCCAGCTTTTTAAGTAAAATAGGGATTGATACGGTGTCAAAAGCCTTGGCTAAGTCTAAAAATACACCCAAACAAGCCTTCCTTTTATCTAAATATGCAGCTATCAACTCAGTCATCAGTACAACTGCATCTTCTGTTGATCTTTTTGCCCGGAAACCATACTGGCGTGCAGAAATAATACTGTTATTTTCTAGGAAATTGACCAGCCGCTTACACACCAGCTGTTCTAAGATCTTTGAAAAGATTCCAAGCAAAGATATAGGTCTATAATTACTCGGGTTTGATTTATCACCTGCCTTATGTATCGGGATGACCACCGCCTCTTTCCATTTATCTGGGAAAGTTCCTTCAGACAAACTCAGGTTATATATGTGAGTCAATGGTATTATAATATTTTTCTTAGTGGCTTTCAGTAGTCGGTTTGTGATTCCATCAATTCCAGGCGCACTGTCAGGCTTAAGACCATTAATCAAGGACTCAACCTCTGACTCACTAGTAGGACTCAAAAACAAAGAATGTGAGGGCGAGACGCTTGATTTAACCTCCTGTGCTAAATCGTCCTGAGTTTTTTTCATACTGGCTAATATGTTGTATGCAAGGTTTTTTCCAACGTTGGCGAAAAACTCATTGCAATGATCCAAGGAGTCTGATACTGAAGTCTTCATTAAGGTAAGTTCGGTAGGCTTATGTACGTTTTTCTTTGTGTAGGTGATATCCTTTATAGATTTCCATAATCTTTTAGGATTGTCTTTATTATTTTCCAATTCAAATGAGTCATGATTTTGCTTTAGTTTTCGTAACAGGTCATTGTGAAAGTTCTTATAGCGAGTATAAATTTGCTTTAGAATCGAATCATTAGGGTTTTGACGGAGCTTTGCATGAAGTTGGTCTCTGTGCTTTGAGCAACGTATAAGGCCCGGGGTCATCCAAGGCTTAATTGCGAACTTTGATCGACTAACCGGAACTTGGGTAGTATGTCGAGAGATAATCTTTAGGAATATTTCATTGAAAGCTCCGACAGCCCCCTCCACCGTATCTAATTCCAGTACGCTATTCCAATCTGTCCTACTAAGATCATTATCAACAGCAATATGATCAATTTTTTGGATTAGCCGTTTGCTTTGAGCTCGTATTGACGTCTTAGTTTTCACCCCGGTGATAATCATGTCATGGTCCGTCACATCAGTTTTGCAAACTATCGATGTCGCCTGGAATCTGGAAGTAACATGAACATGATCCAAGCAAGAATCACCTCGCGTAGGCTTAGTCACTGTTGGTATTAGGTTCAGCTCTGCAAGTAGACAGAGATAGGTTGAGCTTATGTTCAAGTTAGAAGAGATATCCGATAACGTATTTATATTTATATCACCCGCAACGATCAGACAAGGAGAATCTCTGATAGAGGAAACCACTTCTACAAGTGAATTCGAGAAATTTCTGATATCCATGAACGAAGGAGATCGATATATACCTAGCACACTGAAATGGTTTTTCACCGTTACAAGTAAGCAGTCTGCTTCGGCAAATCTTGGCTCGGAAACTTGAGTTAGGTAAGAACTATTAACATAGATTACGACTCCGCCAGCTTTATTTGTATGCTTTTGAGTTCTAAACGATTGGAACCCATCAACTTGAGGTATAATGGAATCTTCATGAATCCAGCATTCTGTAAGTATAATTACATCAAAAACAATATTAAGTCTAGTTAGTGCAATTAAAAACTGATCAAAATTCTTTTGAATGCTTCTGATATTGAATGTAAGAACCTTTATATTAGAATTTTCATTTATAATGGCCTCGCATGCCTCTGGGCAATCGACAATTCGGCAGATTGTGTCTTCAGAGTCGAGATCCATCAAAATATTGGAATCAACCATTTTCATATGATTCAAAGATAATAAGACACGTTTCATTATCAAGACACAACCACCAGTTAAATTTAGAGGGTTCATTTAATTGACTTGAGTGCTTAAGAGAACATAGAGAGATGCTGATTTTGTAGTTGAAGTTATTTAAATGTGTAGTGATAGTGTTATTTTGAGTGATAAGTGTAGTGTGTGGTACAATGATCCTACGTACTATTGTTAGAAGAACCAGTAGAATACACAATGAAATAATAATCTGTGAAATTTCACTGTTGTTACTGTCGTCCCTCCGGCAGGCTCGCAGGCTCAGCTGATGTCGAATTTTGAAGGATGCGGGCCATGTGCCCGAGTGATCTGACGATGACTGCTTTCGCTCCAGCTCCTCGGCCTTCGTGTTGTTTGACATAGATTTGCCCCCCTTTCGTCCAGCAAAATCTATAGCCAGCGGCTTTGAATTGCGTTCTGCATTCGCGAAATAAATTACGATTTTCGCGAGTTAATCTGTCGTTGAAATAAATATTTCTAGTCGGACCGTCTATTTTCAAGTCTTTTGTAGACAAGCGCTTGGGTTTGGCAGTTTTGAAGAACTGGTCACGTGTATGACGGTGGCAGAACTTGACCACAAGGGGCCGAGGAACGTCATTTGCATCACCTCTAGGTGGGCCAGCTCGGGTAACGCTATCGATATCAGCATCCGTCAGCTTCATTCCAGCCACAGCGGCTAGAATCAGAAACAAGTGGTGGGGATTTTCCGCCGGAGTCTCGTTTATACCTGAAATTTCGATGTCGTTCCTCAGCGCTGCCTGTGACTGAAAGTTCAGTTGTTCTTGCAGGATCTCACAAGTCTCTGTCAGCTTAGTGATAACGGTAGGGTTCTCTTCAACTGTTTTTAGGCGGGTTTCGTAAGACATTATGATATGTGATTGATTTACAATCTGCGTTTTTAGCTTGTCGATTTCTATTTGCCTTTCACAGTCTTTTTCTTCCATTGCTTTCAGCCTCGTTTCGCAGGAGGTCATGGAGACGCTCATTTCATCCATCCTTTTTTCGCAATGACGTACAGCCGAAATTGCTATCTCAAAGTCGGATTTCATTTCAAAAATTTCCTGCCTGAGCAATCTGATTTCCTCAGCCAGAGTTGTCAGTGCCGATTCTGACGGGGGGTCCGACACCTGCTGGTCAGACGGCGCGACGGCCTTTGGTTTCCTGACGGTGACATTATCACAGGAGCGAACGGGGGTTGAAGTGTTGTCTCCTCCCTTTTTCTTAGCGCAGCGGCACACGGGACACAACCAAGATTTTATTACATCAGTGGTTGCAGATCTCATATTAACACACGCAAGGTGAAAACCTTTATTACAATCACTGACTGTACAGGTGATGGATTTCTTGTCTAGCAGCTGCTTTTCGCAACCAGCACAGGTTCCAATCTCTGTTGATGCCATCCTGGACAACCCCCGTACTACGTTATCAAACGACCACGGAGCGATATTATCGCAAAACTGTCGCAAAGTCCGCAGCGTCTTGGTACGGGGCGGGCGATAACGGCAGGCGCGCAGCGCAAACGATGAGTCACGCGACAGCTGGCCGCGGCCGGACCGCGGTAGTCGCACAATATTTTTAAAATAGTAGTTATTGTTTTTGATCACAGTTTCACTTATTAAACACGTATTGAAAGTCTGTTTCCACGAACAGTTTAAGTACAGTATAAATTAATTATTTGGAAATTATAGTGAACTGAAACTCGATTTTTACTCGGTTTTGAAATAAAAAACTCCGGAGACAGTTAACACAGGTGTGCTCTTATTGACGATTCGCGGACGACCCCCCATACATTGAACAATCCTGATTCAAAATGGCCACGCTACCTGCACTGAAGGCACTCTGGTGAGGCAGCGATGTGCTCGGAGGCATTTGGCTCGGAATGTGAAGCTTCTTCGTAGCACGGAGCAGCAGAAAGCGCACAGATGTTGGGGAAGCCCGTCGGACGTTGACACCTGAAACATTCCCGATTGTGGCAAAACTTGAAGGAGTTCAATATGATTCTTGTAGGACATTGTTGGTTGGTTGGTACTACTTGTTTGCTGACATCATCATCAGAAAAATATAAAGGTAAGATTTTGTGTACTGCATAATGGCTTTTTTTGTGCCACCACAACAATTTCTGTTTTGCCCAAAGGTTAACTAGTAGAGAATGCCTTATGCCATTTAGTTCGTCTTTTGTATTAGTTTTTTTACTACTGTGCAATAAAGTTTAAATAAATAAATAAGAAAATGCACACTGATTCCACCAAAACATTTTTGGGTGATTCAAGTTAGTTGCCATGGTTACGGTCATCTGGCTCGACCACCTTTTAACACTGAGATTTTTTGGGCTCAAATCCACCAAATGTGAGGATTCTTAGTCATTTCAGGTCATTTACATTTTCTAAGCATCTTAGAAGTCTATGTTGTAACAGTCTTTATAAGAACCTCTCATTTTGTCCCTTGTACAATGGGATAGAAAAAATAAAAGTAAAGCGATGACAAGACGAGTACTACATTAAACTGTAAAAAAGTTATAAAACCTGTTGGAGGGCCAAACTGTGTCATACAAAAAATGACAAAATGTGGGGCCATTTACGAAATGGCCCCACATTTTCTCATGTTCTTTTTGTATGTAAACAAACATATGGGCTTATCAACAGAAAGCTATTTATTCACTATGCATTACTTTTGTGCCAATAATTGAGTAAGTATATGGCAGAATTGCTCTAGTTGTGAAATCAATAGAGAGAAAGTATTTTATAAAGCAGTTTGTTAGATTAAATAATATGCTTAAAAATTAACTTATAGAAATTAGAAATATATAGTACTCGAGATAGATAGAACAGACAAAAAGTCTGGTAAAGTGATTTATTCTCTTTAATCAGTTAACAGAGGTAAAATTACTAAATGGTTAAAGATATTTTAAGAATGGAATTGTGCCTCGTCTCTGATTCACATGTATGATAAGTAGTAGGTAATACTTACAGGTATCCCCGTTATATGTGCAAATGCTTCAGCGAGGCGATTTTGATGTATACTGAACAATTTAATATCGGTAGAAAGGCAAGCTCGGCAGCTCAACAATTTCGATGACAATTTACAACCCTCTTCGTTCACCGTATTCATTATAGACACTTCGATAATATAAAATAACTATCGCACTTCAAATCACATGTGAAAATAAAATACTTCTGTATGTTTTTCGGTAAGAAATGTACAGAAATGTAAATAAAGATGAACCATGATTGATTGATGTATTTTCGAACTGTCAAATAATGAAGTTCGGATACTATTCATACTTTGTTAGATTGTCTATTTTGGTAGCTTTCTTGTTGTTTTATGGCAACATTGTACTGTTACCTGTCATTCAATCGTGTTCAAATACTTGCTTATTCAAATCCATAATCTAAATATATAAAACTCAAAGGTGACTGACTGACATAGTGATCTATCAACGCACAGCCCAAACCACTGGACGGATCGGGCTAAAATTTGGCATGCAGGTAGATGTTATGACGTAGGCATCCGCTAAGAAAGGATTTTGCAAAATTCCCACGGGAACGGGAAAAATCGGGATTTTACGTTTTAATATTTCTGCGCATACGAAGTTGCGGGGAAAAGCTAGTCTAATATAATAAAGCTGAAAGTTTGTGTGTTTAGATGTTTGTTACTCACGCTAAAACGGTTCGATCAAATTGCATGAAATTTGGCATACATATAGTTTGTAACCTGGATTTTAACATATTAGCGCGTAGTTCCCGCGAAAACGCGATAAACGAATCCCACACGGGCAGAAGAATTGTATTATAAATGCGAAAGTAACGCTTGTCTGTCTGTTATCTCTTTACGCTTCAACCACTGCACCGATTTAGATGATATGTGGTGTAGAGAAAGGACATAGATTACTTTGAATCCCGGTAAAACGCATAGTTCCAGCGGATTCGATTTGTACCGAATGTGGGTCACCGCGAGTGAATTCGCCATTACAGGCGCTTGTGTTGCTCCGAGGGGCAATGTTGCCAATTAAGCACATTATGTGCCGCATTACAAGCAAAATTGGCAACACTAAGTTCTCTGAAACGTCAAATGTCAGTGACATTGACAATTTGGAATTAGCAAGTTTGACATTGGATAAATTTCAACAAAATTTGTTATGGGGCCAGTTTACGAGTATACCACTGGTCAGCTATAGTCAACGCATAGTTCCCGCGGGAACGCTGACCGAATTCCATACGGGCGAAGCAGGCGCGGATCCACCGTTGTGGGCAATATGGGCATGCCCACAACCCTAAATAGCCTTATAGACACAATACCTCATGGCTAAGAGTTTTCACGTCACATTTTACGGCCCAATGAGGTTGATAGTTTCGAACGTCTTCATAAAAAACCGGCCAAGTGCGTGTCGGGCCACGCGCAAATTATAGGGTTCCGAAGTTGACGATGCCCACAATACCTTTCTAAGACTTATTAGCATCTAGCTAGCCTGTGGTATGACGTGCCCGCCCGACGCCCCTGCCGCTCGAGAAAAATCATTGGTTTTTTAATCATTTCATAAGTTGGTCGACTATGACTCGTAAGTTGGTACAGCCTACTTAGCTGTGATAGTTTTCCTTTCAACTACGTTATATATGCCATAACCGTGTTTTTTTTCAGCCATCCAAATACCACCATTTAGCTGGCAGGGGGGGGGGGGGGACACATGACTCTAACAAAAAATAGCACTTTAAAGCTTAATATTTCACAAACGCATCACTTAATCAAAAAATGGTTTTAACAAACCCACAATATTTTTTTAAGACCTATTCAACGATATGCCGCATCATGGGGTACGCAAGAAAAAAAAATTACATCCCCACTTTACGAGTAGGGGAGGTACCCTATAAAAAAATATATTTCAAAATTTTATTGTACCACTTTGTCAGCGTAACTAATATGTATATTCATGCCAAATTACAGCTTTCTAGAACTAAGCATCTCTGAGCAATAGTGCGGACAGACGGACGGACGGACGGACGGACATGGCGAAACTATAAGGGTTCCTTGTGGACTTCGGAACCCTAAAAAAAGAGATAAGAGCGAGTAAAAATCGCTTGGAGAGGGTTCCATTCGTTGATTATTTTGTATATCATTTCAAGTATGGAATACCATGAACTTCTTATAGGTTTTCATAGTAATCTGTAGGTCGAGTAATGAGAATTATCTTTTTTTTTTCAAAATTACAGGCCCAGTAAATTGAATTCATTTATTTAGGTTGTCATAGGTACGTGTTTGGGTCACTATGTTACATATACATACCAAATTGCAGTGGTTTCGGAGCAAATTGGCTGTAACAGACGGACGGACAGACACACGAGTGATTCTATAAGCGTTCCGATATTTCGTTTTGAGGTTTGTAATCCTAAAAAGTGATGAAAAAGAGAAACTGTCAGGCCTGCTAGTTTCCGAAAATTGTAATGTTGAGATTTTGCTAAATAATTAAAATATTGTTCCTACTATACTAGAGGCTCTGAGAGCTGTAGACATCGCGAATCTAATTTTTTTGAATTGCTTATTGAATCAGTTTTGTTTTTTACTTTACAAACCCCATAGCTCCGTCATTTAAAAAAAATTACGAAAAATGATAACAGAAAAAGTAAAAGAATGCGAATCTGGTCACACATGCGCATTTGTTATGATCAATGTCGATATATAATTAAATTTTGGTTTAGAGATGGCTCTTCTAAAAATAGCGACCGTCAACATAGCGTACTATTTATTTGCATAATCTGATCCTGGATAACGTTACGGTGTATCTTGCCGGTCACTAAAAATACACTTGTAAACTCACGTTCTTGAAAACTGCTCTAACGATTTCCCAACCATACAGCAGCTTTACAAACCCTATATTAGGGACCATGAAGTGGCCTGTACGTGCCCTCAAGCTACCGGAATCTTCGGTACCGGCACATGGTAAGTAATTCGAAAATTTTTAATTTTTCGAAGAAGTCGTAGGTATTTGTATAAGCTAATTTTCGCGCCTCCAGCATTGTTTGGGCTTTTCAAATTTGTGGCAGGTTTAATTATACTTACTTTAAGGTAAAAAACACAAGCTTGCAAACCATTATACTTCATATTTGTTTCAAATATAATAATAAAAAAAAAGAGAATAACCGACTTCAAACTTCGACAGCCTACAAAGTCGGTGTCAATTTC
>OZ020299.1:1787044-1864851 GCA_963971205.1 Aethes cnicana | reverse complement strand
CTCCTACTCCGCGCCGGCGGTCTACCGGCTTCAATGACATTGTAACAGTTTTTAGATCAGGTCACGTGTCCGTCTTACGGTCACGTGATCTGTCGCGAGTGTAACATTTTTTCCCCATCACAAAAAGCGCACAGAGCCGCTAAAGAAGTTTTCACTTTAAAAAAAAACTAAGCAAGAACTTTTTATTTTTTCTTTCCACCTGCCGAGAGCAGGGCCACAGGTTAAAGCCCGTCACTAACGGAGCGATAATATTACATTACATCACTATAATAGAAGAAGTAAGGTAAACTTAGAATGAAAACCTTCAAACAAATCACAACGCCCGAAATAAACGTTAAATGCGATAACAGATGTCGCTACCTAGGTAGCCTGAATACAAATTTGTACTCCGTGGGCTACATCTAGATGGCGCTGTGCAGGTGAACTATGAAAAGTTGAAGCCCCTGGCTATTTCCGACGTACGCCGTAATGTAAGGAGTTTGACAGTCTTATACTGACAGTCTAATTATAGGGTCAAGCAAAAAGTTGTTACGATATTTTACCCACAGACTCAGCTATCGATTCTAAGCAAGTTTTTTAGGATTTTATTGAGTTATTAAAAAAAAATGTGTGGCCCAGTAGGAGATCGATGGTGTGAGCAGAATCCCATACATTTTTTTGCCCACTCGAAAAAAATTCAAAACCTTCAAAACATGCTCAGAATATTATTTTTATTTTTAAAGGGTTACATGTTTACATAGCACAGAAGGCGCGTGAATTTAGTAATAAAATTCTGCGTCAAAGGCGATGGCTTCACGCACTGCCACCGACGCATTTACGCGTTTTGCAGACTTTCCCGCAGTGCCTTGAACGCACATGTGCGTTGCAATGTTCCCTTTAGGGTGTGTTGATTCAAACCGTCCGTTAAAGTAAATGTTAAATATTTTACTATGCAATAAAATGACGTTTCTGTATGGAATGACAGCTCGGCGGCCATATTTAACGACCAGGAGTCCGTCAACTAAGCATTAATCAACTCACCCTTAATGACAGATGTGGCACCTCGAAAGTTAGAATTATGGAGTGTGGAATGTGTGTTGGTAAGGAGCGCAATCTTATATGGCGAAACAGTTGAAAACGTGTCCAGCGGATTTGATAAGCAACAAAACAAAACACACTCTCCTCACAACCGTTTTCGCCTCAGCAGCGCCATCTGAAGGCGCTACTGCAGACTATCCGCCTAGGTGGCTTGACTGGAGTGGCGACCGCAGCGCCCCCAACCTACCCGATGTGGTGTCCACTCTTGGAACTATAAAGATTGCGCTCCTCTACTTCAACCCTCCATAGCTGTGATACTCACGACCTTGACGTGTCGCCGGAGGTTGTTGGAGTTGGGGAAGGCTCGAGGACACTGCGCGCAGCGGTAAGGCCGCTCGCCGGTGTGCGTGCGGATGTGCGCCTGCGACGAACCGACATACATAACATACTAACATTATTAATGTAAAACTAACTCAGACAGAGAGTACTGTGGAGACTGGCCGAGTATAATCGGTGAGTTGACACATTTTCTTTCGAATATAGGTATTTTTAAGAGTAGAATTGTGTTGCATTTGTTACTTAGTCTTTTGATAGCGATTGTAATGCAAACATCTCTGGAAATATAATATGAAATATACATAAAATCTATCATTTAATAGTTATTTAGGGAAGTGTTAGGGCAGTATTAGGGCCAGTCTGCGAGATTTAGAGTTCTTAATCAGCTAGACATCGTCTTCGTGTCTTCAAGTTCCACTGCTGATCTCCGTGCCTACAGCATCTACCTGAGCTAACACCAACCCCCCCCCCCCCCCCCTACAGTACCTAATGCTGGGCAACCGATGCTCACCACATAACCACAGAATATTAAATAGTACTACATACAGAATGGCCACGGAATCACCTGCCTGAATCTAGCCGGCGCGCAACTCGCCCTTACCGGCATTTGTTCCATCCGGAGATGGAGAGTGGATCGTTAGTCCGCGTAGAGGTACACACACATTTACAAGTGTACAGACGTCCCCGCACGCAAACATTAACACTTCATTCGAATTGTGTTCGAAATCGTGCTTTTAATCGTGCTAGTTACCTGCAGCGTGTGGTTGAGTGCGAAGCTGGCGGGGCAGCGCGGGCAGACGAAGGGCCGCGCGCCCGAGTGCGACCGCTGGTGGTACGCCAGCGCTGCCGGCGACTGTACCACCACACGATACCACAGTATAAATAACATTGGAATTAAAATCTATAATAAATTAGATAGATATTATATCATAGACAGTAGGAACTTAAGACATTTCATGACAAAGTTAAAGATTATTTCATCAAACGGCCCTTTCACTCTATTAATGAATATTTCGCAGGCGCATTAGATTAAGACAAATGACATTTAATATTGGTAATAATTTTTGTTTTCTGTAGCTTTTGAATGATGTATGTAATATAATATGTAATGTGTAATCTAATATAACTATAATTGTAGTAATATAATACTAATTGTGTACATATATATTTGCATGTATTTAATACTGTTTACGCAAATAAATATTTCTGATTTTCTGATTTCATTACTGTACACGCCGGGAACTAACCACTTACCGACCGACTACTAATTGCAATGCTTGTAAGGACGTTTCAAAATAATCATTAGCTTTAAATCCTTACTAATATTATAAATGTGAAAGTGTGTTTGTTTGTCCTTCCATCACGTCGCAACGAATGGACCGATTTGGATGAAATTTGGTATGGAGATAGTTTGAGACCCCTGACCAGTTTTTCCAGTTTTGATCTTTGCTTACTAATAGTAAGTCTGTAGAAGAAGTCTGAAGCTTGAAAATTAAAAGAAACTACCACGTCGAGGGGACTATACGGATACTTAAAACGATACTGAACACAAAATAACGATTTCTAGAAAAAAATTGTGTATGTATGTCCGGATTTAACTCAAAAACTACTGGACGGATTACAACAAAATTTGTTATGGGGGTAGTTTATAACACTGGTCAACATATAGGCTACTTTTTATCCCGGAAAAACGCATAGTTCCCGCGGGAAAGCTTTTATGTACTCACATGGTACTTGTTCCCACAAGTCTCGCACATGACCCGCCTGACGGCAGAGCGGGCCTTCTTCACGGGCGGGATGGAGTCCCGCTTCTTCGGCCTCTGCAGGTGAACGCGCTCGAAATGCGTTTCGCGGGACACCACGTTCGTGAACGACGCGTCGCACTAGGGAGGTAATAGTACATTACTACAGAGGCCGGGAAGGAGGATGTTGCAGGCTGAGTATTATATACGGCCGAACGAAGTGAGACCGGATAGTTACGAGGCCGACAACTTCCGTTCCCGCCGATGTATGTATAGTGCTTTTCTCAAACATGCAATGAAATAAATAAATCAAAATCTGTGAATCAAAAAAAATATTACTTGACAAATTATAAGCGAATAAAAAAATCTAACACGTATCATACGATTCGAACATTGCGTAATCATGTTTCTGAACGAATCCTTAGCATAGACCTGTGGAACGACACTTGTCATTCATTATTGACAATCAAAATTATATAACATCTTTTCAATCAAACAAAATTTTTATGATAATGATCTTTTTTACATAAATAAAACTGCGATACCTATAGCAAATAT
Source organism: Aethes cnicana (assembly GCA_963971205.1). Taxonomy (NCBI): domain Eukaryota; kingdom Metazoa; phylum Arthropoda; class Insecta; order Lepidoptera; family Tortricidae; genus Aethes; species Aethes cnicana. The sequence goes on along the minus strand of OZ020299.1, from coordinate 1,861,198 downwards.
GGTTCATGTTTTTTTAATAGCTGTATTGGCAGAATGTCATAGCGAACCATAGAGTAAATATTGCTTGTAGCTTTTTTTAAATGGCGGAATGCCAAGATGCTGTCTCATAAATATGTCAAATGGAAATTTAAAAAAAGTGAGTTGCCGGCCTTGGCCTGCAACGTTTGTATGAAATTTCATCATAGACCAATTGTCCGCGCCTGAAATGTGATACTTCCCAGGCTAATAAGAAAAACATAATATCAATATTTCATTGCATGTTTGAGAAAATAAATAAAAACATAGAAAAAGCAAAGAAAACTAACTACCGTTGTCTCTTATAAAATAAAGTACATACCTGGGCGATCGATCTGTGCTCGGGTGAAATAGCTAAAACCGAGTCACAGAATATTTAATAGTACTACATACAGAATGGCCACGGAATCACCCGCCAGAGTCTAGCCGGCGCGCAACTCGCGCCCAACTCGCCTGCACCGACATTGGTTTCATCCGGAGATGGAGTGTGAATCGTTGGCCCGCGTACTGGGACACACACATTTACAAGTGTACAGACGTCCTCGCACGCACACATTGACACTTCATCACAGGGCGGACACGGCCTATAAAACCACGATTTCGAACACAATTCGAATGAAGTGTCAATGTTTGCGTGCGAGGACGTCTGTACACTTGTAAATGTGTATGTACAACTACGCGGGCCAACGATCCACTCTCCATCTCCGGATGAAACAAACGACGGTAAGGGCGAGTTGGGCGCGAGTTGCGCGCCGGCTAGATTCAGGCGGGTGATTCCGTGGCCATTCTGTACGTAGTACTATTAAATATTCTGTGACTTCATTCGAATTGTGTTCAAGATCGTGTTTCTATAGGCCGTGTCCGCCGCGTGGGTGTGGGTGTGTGGTGTGAGAGAGCGACGGACCCACCATCTGGCACTTGAGCGGCGCGTCCGAGTGGCGCCGGCGGCGGTGCTCCAGAAGCGCGGGAACAGACTCGAAATTGTCGCCGCACTCGGCGCACGGCCTAACCAAACAAACAATGTATACTTATCTCATGATACAATAATATACTTCGCCATGTATGCCACTCCGGTATTTCGTAGTAGTGTGGGTGACACCCGAACGTCATTCGCACTGCTGTGTGTTGCAAGTGGAGTATTAAAATAATCCCCGACCCCCATGTATCCTGCGAGTGTTTCGTTAAATTATTACGTTCATTTGTTTTTAACTTGTCCCATTTTGTGCGCTTAAACAAGTAAATGACAATTGTAATGCGCAAATAAATTATTTTGCATTATAACGGCAGCAAATATTTCCTTCATTTTTGTTTTTATTGCAATAAAGTGGCAACTCGACTTTGACGTAAGGGTGACACGTCACCCGGATTCGGCAGACCTCGTTTTCTTAGACCACGTACTTATCTATTCGCTGTGTGCAAACACAGTGGTGGGGGAGACGAAAACGATCGCAGCGCGTGACATGGCCAAATATGAAAACTCTGGCGGACACCAGCGAAGTGAACTGTCACTGTTGCGTATTTATTAGCATTGCATTAAGTACATCTGGAGCGAGTAATGTCATCGGAGGCTTTTTTTGTCTTCATCTCTCGCTATGAGGTTAGATAAAGAGACATACTTACAAGCCTTTTCGGCACAAAGGACCATGCGTCAAAATGGGCCTGAAACCAACCGCATTGAGAGTTATGTCAATAAATAGCTCTTAAAATCTACTTTATTTCATTATATGGGCACCAATCAAATTCCATTGCAGAACTAAGATATTTGTATTTTAGTCACGGTGAGTACGAGCTACGATAAATGCATTCGGAGAATATTCGTATTCTGGAGGGTAGGTATTGAGCAAACCCAATTTAAAAAATGAAGGTAGGGATATTGACCGTTCCATTAATTATTCGTTCGGTGTCATTTCTTGTTGAATATCGTGTTTTACCAATAATAATATTATTTCGAGTCATTTAAAACCTCTTCTACCTAGGTATCTATTCTTAACTACCTATCTCTATCTCAAAGAGAACCTGTTTTTTAATAGATCTTATTTACTCTGACTGAAATATAAATATCTCAGTTCTGCAATGGAATTCGGCTTTGTGCCCATATAATGAAATAAAGTAGATTTAAAGACCTATTTAATGACTTAAGTTTCAGCTCTGTTGGTTTCAGAACCAGGCTCCATACAAAGTTGCCCATGGTCCTTTCCGTCACAGTGGTAGTTTACTTATAAGATCGTCCATAGTCCGTCGACCAAAGAGTATAGTTGCATGTTGCGCCGCCGACTTCGCATCCGCTAGTTGGCGCTGTCGTCGTGCACCCTGCCAATACTGGGTCAAGCAAAACGTTGTGATGATATTCAACCCACAGTATTAGAACAGTAGTAGTATCGATTCTGAGCATTTTTTTTAGGATTTTAATTATTTTCCAGTCGGTAAAAAAAGTAAAGGATTCAGGTATCGCTCACTCACACCACCAAAGTAAATATCATAATTTATTCTTCACCTCGAAATAAAATTAAAAACCTTAAAAACATGCTTTTAGAATGGATAGCTTACTGTGGTTTACTATTATACTGTGGTTAATAATAATAATAAATATAACAAATAAAATAATATTATCAGACCTATTTGAAAAGAAGTATTTTGTGGTCCATTTAGAGAGAGTAAAATGCTATTTAATTTAATGGAAGCCGTGGTGGCCTAGTGGTTCGACCTACCGCCTCCCATGCAGAGGGTCGGGGGTTCGATTCCGGCTCGCACCTCTAAGTTTACTTATGTGCGAAATTCACTTTGAATTTACCACTGAGCTTTTCGGTGAAGGAAAACATCGTGAGGAAACCTGCACGCATCTGCGAAGTAATTCAAAAGATGTGTGTGAAGTCCCCAATCCGCACTGGGCCCGCGTGGGGACTATAGCCCAAACCCTCTCGTGATGAGAGGAGGCCTGTGCCCAGCAGTGGGACGCAAATAGGCTGTAGTAGTAGTAGTAGTAGTAAAATGCTATTTTACTCCTCTCCGTTTCTGGCCTACTAACAGGAAGCAAAGTACGATTTGCTCCCTGCTGCTACTGGTTTTCTCATAGGAAGAGTGAAAAGCAGGGTATTCAACACGGTAAAAAAAATATTTACACCTTGGGTGACAAAGCTTGAAACCCTCGCTAGCGCAAGAGTCCAAGATAAGAGTCCTCGCTCCACTCGGGATTATATTCTGGATTTTTCGCGTCGCGCTAACATATAACATTTTTCCTAGTGATACAATCTACAGTAAGTGACGCGTAACCTGTCACTACAAGCCAGTGTTGATGACCTCACTACCCTCGAAACTTTGTCAAAGGTGGCGTGATGTGACCTTGAAGGTCACTAACGCTCTGCCAACCCCGCAAGGGAACGTAGGCGTGACGATATATATGTATGTATGTATACAATCTACTAATAGGGAATTACACCATTTTTTGAACTGTGGTCTAAAATTATCCTTATGTCGGATTGAATCACAAAAAAATTTATTTCGGTTTTCTGAATGGAATAAATACCTTAAAAAGTACTTTTATATTTTCATTTTCAAGGTTCGCGCTAAAAAGCTAGCCGCCATGTTAGGTTGGTCTGTGACGTCACTAGGATAGTAAATAAGTATGGAGTGTGGAATGTGTCTTGGTAAGGAGCGCAATCTTATATTGCGAAACAGTTGAAAACGTGTCCAGCGGATTTGATAAGCAACAAAACAAAACACACTCTCCTCACAACCGTTTCCACCTCAGCAGCGCCATCTGAAGGCGCTACTGCAGACTATCTGCCAACCTGCCCGTTTTGGTGTCCACTTTTGGAACTATAAAGATTTGTGCTCCTTTACTTCAAACCCTCCATAGTAAATAAGTATATAGTAACCAAATAAGTGAAGTCAAAACTTAAAACGGTTACTTGTAACGCTTTGTTTACAGTGGGACTGACGTCATAGCAGCTAACAACATGGCGTCTACCGTTTTGGGGCAGATTAAAAAACAACATTTTATAAATGTCATTATAATAGTACATTACAGACCTTAGAGGCAAGACGTAAAACTTTTGACAAACCACGGGCGGTAATTCGTAAAGCCCTAGATCGCATATTTATGGCCCTCATCTTCGGTTCGGGCCACAGAAACCTGCGATCTGGAACATTTACGAATTCACCACCCTAGGTCTGTAATGTACTATTACGTACCTGGAATCAGTCGAGCAGTTCTGCCCGGATAATTGTCTGTGCCGTCGGAAGGCTTCGTGATTCTTGAACTGCATGCGGCACGAGAAACAGTACAACTCCACGCGTTCTGTAGACTTGTCCTCCTAGAAACGATGGTGAATACGGGATAGAGGTCACACCAATAAGCAACTGTATAAGGACACGACGATAATAAAATGAAGGGAAATAAAACAACATTAAGTATACAATTTGAGAGACAGGTTAATGTAATAATAATAAATAAGCAATTTGAGTCGACGAAGGACTCGCCGCCCAGCGCGCACGGGCGAGAGTACATTATAGTATAGTGTATAGTACAGAGTACGCACGGCGGGGTGCACGCGGCGCACGTGCAGCTTGAGTCCGTACGCGCCGACGAAGGCCTCGCCGCAGAGTGCGCACGAGGCGCACGCGCCGGGGTGCTGGAGGCGCACGTGTGACAGGTGCGTCGACAACTTGCTGTGAAGGGGTACCATTAGTCATTCAAAAAACCGGCCAAGTGCGAGTCGGACTCGCGCACGAAGGGTTCCGTACTATTATCTATAAAAAGAAAAATTATGTCTGGTGTATGGGACCCCCTTTTTTTGGCATGTATTTAAATCGATATCTGTATATTCCCTTTTTTCGAATAAAATTCAAAGTTAAACCAAAAATAGTGACTTGCACACTAAATAAATAAAATGAAATATACTGTTTAATGGCATTTGCAGAACTGTTTTTTCAAAATAGTAAATATCTAACAATTCCTTACAGTTCAACAAATATATTTACATCACCCTTGGCCATAAAGTGGGATTTTCTGCCCGCTACGCGGAGAGAAAATCTCACTTCTTGGCCAAGGCAAGACGTAAAACTTTTGACAAACCACGGGCGGTAATTCGTAAAGCCCCAGTTCGCATATTTATGGCCCTCACCTTCGGTTCGGGCCACAGAAACCTGCGATCTGGGACATTTAGGAATTCACCACCCTAGGTCTGTAATGTACTATTAAACTTTTTCAAGGAAAACCATAACCTAATTTACTTTTAGGAACATCGTTTATTTTAAATAAAGCCCAATTTAATCAGTCATCTTTATATAATCAAGTACACAAAAAAAAAGTGCTTACTTAACATGCACTAAACACTGGCACACTAAGTGGTAACTCAGTTCAGAAACAATACTTAGGGCTGTACCAAATGGGGGCCGATTTTGGGATTGAATTTGTTTTTCACTAAGCGATTTCACGATTTATTTGATGCTAAGGGCAAGCCCCTATTCGTGAGTGGTTTGCCCTTCAGGCGTATAAAAGTAACTAATTAATATAACCTACCTAGTAACTGTAGTATTTGTAGAGTTTTTTTTTTGATAATGGAAACTTACTAAGATGCTAGATAAGTCTTAGAAAGGTACTGTGGGCATCGTCAACTTCGGAACCCTATACTTTGCGCGTGGCCCGACACGCACTTGGCCGGTTTTTATTTTGTTTTATTAATCTTCTTAGAAAATGACAAATAGTTTTCTCACCCGGAAATCTCTCCACAGTGGTGGCAGGAGTACGTTTTCCCGACGTGCCACTCGTAATGCGCCTCCGCCTTCTCCCTGCAAAATACAAACGTAACGGAAAAACAATAAATACCTACTTCCACAGAGAAATGGTACAGTCAGCAGCAGAAGTAGATAAGCTGTCCAGGTGTTCAAAATGACCTACACACGCCCTTAACGTCTTAAGAATAAGATCGTGTGTAGGACATTTTGAACACCTGGACAGCTTATCTACTTCTGCTGCTGACTGTACAAGAAGAGCGGCAGAGCCCATACTGTAGTGCGTGCTCCGGGACGCGGGTTAACACTAGACCGACATCTAGCGTCCAGTGGCTGAACCCCGATCTCCCGACCGTTTAGCAGTTGCTCCGCTACTTGAAGCTAGATGGCGAGCCGAACGCAAAGCATATTTTATTGCTTAACAGTTTACAACGTACAACCAGAAGTCTCTGTGTAATATGAGGATTTCTAGTTATAATATTAGTTGTTTATTGTTTTCCTTCACCGAAAAGCTCAGTGGTAAATCCAAACTGAATTTCGCACAAATAATTTCAGAGGTGCGAGCCGGATTCTAACCCTCGACCCTACCACGGCTTCAAAACCAGATAAAATATTGGATTTTAAAGATTCTGAATAAGAAATTCACACTTGTATTTTAAAGCCCCTTATAATGCAACAGTCGCATAAGCTGCCTATTGTCGAACTCGCCTGCTCCTCGCGACGAACTCGCACTGCGTGCAACAGAACTTGAGGCGGTGTGTGTTGGAATGTCGTTTCCGCCGAGCGTCGGTCTTGTGGCGCGAATGGCAGATGCAGCACTCGAAGAGACCATGGCTCTAGATGACCAAAAATCAAAATTTTATTAACTATGGCAGACAGGATCTCCTGGAGTTGCATAAAAACCCTGCTTGCATTACAAGGTCAGTGTCTGATGGCAAGTATGTTGTGCCGAGGGTAACCAACTACTATGGAGGTAGATGTCTCCGCAAGCGCTTGCCGTATTTCCTCAACAGCTTGCCCTCAGATATTAGACACGAGCGAAGTAAGGGTATTTTTAAAAGAAAGCTGCATAATTATTTGGTTAATTTATTATGATTGACTAGCTGACCCCGCGGACTTCGTACCGCCTTAAACCTCACGGAGCCCGAGACCTTTCCAACGAATGCAAAACCATGGAAATCGGTTCGTGCGTTCTGGAGTTATAGCGTCAGGGAGGAAAACCCGACTTATTTTTATATAGTAGATTACCTAGTATTTAGTTATTAGTTGAGTAATAGACTACCTACTTGACTCTGCAGTCAAACTGCGCAAGCAGTTTTGTGGAGCAATGTATTACTTTTATAATTGTATCTCATGTAATAGTAATAAATAAATAAATAATAATAAAAATCAAAAATTAAAATATTTATTCAGAAAATAGGCCACATCTGGGCACTTTTAGACGTCGCCTTTAAATGAATTTACCAGCGCTTCCTAGACCCATTGCTTGAGAAGAAGCGCCTCAACAAACTCAGCAGAAGGCCTTTTTTCAAAATTTAAACATATAGATTCACATTACATTAAATAAAATTAAATAATTGTTTTTTTTTAACATGAATATGTATAAAAATACATACCTATATATGTATATATATATATATAGGTACATCCTAAAATAGTCCCTAATATAAACAACCATACAACTATCTTCTCCGCGACTTCACCAGCGCGGAATTCGGTTATCGCTTTCCCGTGGGAACTACGCGTTTTTGCGGGATAAAATTAGCCATGTCCTTCCTCGGGAATACAACTATCTTCATGCAGAATTTCATCCAAACCGGTCCATGGGATGAAGCGTTAAGAGGTAACAGACAGACGGACAGAGTTACTTTCACATTAATAATATTAGTATGGATGCAAAAATAACTCTGTCTATCTGTTACCTCTTCACGCCTCAACCGCTGGACTCATTTAGATCAATTTTGGTATGATGATAGTTGGAGACCCGGGGAAGGACATAGGGTACGTTTTATCCCGGAAAACTCATCTTTCCTGAACGTGGCGTGGAATTCGGAACGCGATAACCGAATTCCACGCCAATGAAGTCGCGAATACAAGCTAGTAAGAATATCGCACGCGCCTCCCGGAACTCCGGCCCAACATCTCTTCAGAGAACAAAAAATACTCACCCTACCCTCCCAATACATATTCGATATTATCAAATATGTCAGGTCAAACATTAACATTTTCACAACGAAAAAAATTACAATTACCCGGCTTGGATCTCAAAATCAACTGTCACATCCTAGCAGTCGCCTAACTAAATCCACCAAAACGATGCACATTCTCGGTCCGAGGGTCTATAATGAACTCCCCATTGAATTAAAAAATATAGAAAATTGTACAACGTTTGAAAACCGTCTTAAACAATTTCTTATTGCATATTCTTTTTATGACATCAAAGATTATTTTTGTATAAAAAATTGTAATGTACCTACTTGAAAATTATAAACAGTATGTTTAATAATTAATAATTATGCTTGTAAGTGATAATGTACCAATTTGACATGTAATACCTATTATTACCAATAAATGAGTATGAGTATGAGTATTGAAAAAGTAGAAGAGAAATTAGATATCTCAAATAACATTCCCAAAAATACTTACAATCTTATGCACCTGCAGATGATTTTGATGTGTTTCTTCTGAGCGAAAAGCCTTCGCGCAAAGCTCGCATTTGTAGGGCGCATTCTTGTACAAAACACTCTCTCTTTTCTGCTCCATTTCCTCTAGCTGTTCCTCTTCGGTCAACACAAACACTCTGAAATTGTATTTATTACCGAATTTAATAAAATCTTCTGTATTCTCCTTCTTTACATTATTCTGCGCTAATTTCTTGGCCTTAATCTCTTCGTCTATAGCTGCAATGAGTTCTTTTAGATTTTTCTTAGGTCGCGGAGGTTCCTTCTTCGTCTCAAATGGAGTTATTTCTTTCTTTCTCGGCTTCATTGGTATTCTGCGTTTGACCTTTTTATTTTCGACCTCCTTCATTAGCTGTAATTTATCTCTTCTTTTCCTTACGGGAGGTTCTTTTAATTCTTCTTGTTTGTCAAAAATTACTTTTGTAACTTTTTTCTTATCAAAATCTGAATCAGGTTCCATTAGCAACTTATCATCCAAATCATCTAAAATGAAGTCATTGAAGGTTTCCACGAGATTAGAGTTGTCATTTTCATTCAAATCAGTCGTGTTTATAGAAACATCATTGAAATTCAATACTTCAGGTAAACTATCATTTATATTTGCGCTTAAGAAATCATCTGCATCACTGAAGTCATTGCTATCTTCTGTAGCTTCCTTGCTCACATTGGAGTCTTCTAGCGCTTTCTTTGCCGTCAAATTATTTTCTAAGAAGTTTATATCTTTAACGCCATTATCAATAGATTTAACGTTAAAATCTGTTTTCTTTATCAAATCATCCAAATCTGTATTAATTTCCTTTCCCCTGAGTAACCTATCAACGTGCTCATTGAAGGAGTTTACTTCAAAATTATCATGGCTTAGATCGTTAAATTCTTCATTGAAACCTATATTATCCACTTCATTGAGCGAGTTCCTTATTTCTTCGAAATCGTTTAGAACATCAGTAAGTCCGTCGTCTATATCATCTATTATGTTTTTAGCTGGCACATAATTTATGATGCATCTTAGGTCATCGTTCCGATCGTCGTGGCACATATTTATGACCTTAGCGTCTAGACCCAGGGTAAAGTCTAGAACTAGCTTGTGAGCTACCCTGTCCACAGATCTTATGAGGTTGGTTGAGATCTGAAATTAAACATTTATTCTTGATCCATTACTAATATTATAAATGCGAAAGTAACTCTGTCTGTCTGTTACCTCTTTACGCTTCAACCGCTGGACCGATTTGAATAAAATTTGACATGGAGGGTTAGTTAAGAGTTTTATATACGCTGGAAAGGCTTTAAAATTATAAACTGCATTGAAATGCATGGAAAATGCGATGGAAAGATTTAGAACAATACCTTATTATTAGGTATTACTATACATATATAGGTAGGTTCTAAAAACTTCGTGCTGCGATGATAATTGTTGCAATCCACAATCAATGCCTTATTCAATAACAGAGCGATTATTCCTGTTTTCAATCAGTATTTAATTTAATATTGATAGTTAACATAATTTAAACAGCGAAATATCTTTTTCTGACGTGTAAAAGTGCCCCTATGTGGCCAATTTGCTGAATAAATGATTGAATTTAGGAATTTTATCGGACGGTTATTTGCAACGTTGCCAACTTTCGGATAAACCCTCTTCAAATTATTTTTCACATTTTTTGTACAACCGCTAAAAGCAACTGTACGTAGAGATCTTCTACTATCTAAAGTCCCGCGCCTTCACATTTCAAAACGCTTCACTCGGCTGGCGGGCGAGGGGCTCGTTACCGGCCGGTACTGCAGCCTCGCCAGGGCGGCATGCACGACGCGGCCGGCGGTGAGGCAGCGCTCCCGGAAGGTCTCTAGTAGACTCGGCTGGCGGGCGAGGGGCTCGTTACCGGCCGGTACTGCAGCCTCGCCAGGGCGGCATGCACGACGCGGCCGGCGGTGAGGCAGCGCTCCCGGAAGGTCTCTAGTAGACTCGGCTGGCGGGCGAGGGGCTCGTTACCGGCCGGTACTGCAGCCTCGCCAGGGCGGCATGCACGACGCGGCCGGCGGTGAGGCAGCGCTCCCGGAAGGCCGCGAACTTGTGGAGCAGCGCCCCGCACATGTTGCACACGTGCTGCGGCAGCCCGTCCGTTCGTCACGCCTGCAATGAACCACCACATCGGCCTATTTAAATGCGAATTCAATCCTTTATTCAGCATTTTTTTTTAATGATTTACTACATCATTTATTGCAGAAACTTGACTTGTTAAACTACAGAGTACCTGTGTGATTTGTTAAGCTAATAAATAATGCATGTTTCATATTATTATGGAATTTATGGAGAATAAACGAATTTGTATTGTATTGTATTGTATTGTAAAAACTTAATAATCAAATTAAGGAAGTTTTCATATTAAATACAAGTCTATTTTCTGAATGAATAAATTAAATACACATTTTAAACTAATAAATAAAAAGTAACTTAAGTAGTATTTACACATACACGGATTTTTTTTTTTGTAAATGTTATATTTACAAAAAAAAAAAAATCCTTCCAAAAGATCGGACTGCGGCATGGTGCCCATAACGCTGCCGGCGTTACCTCTCTGGATTGCTAAGGGAATCCTGTCGATCAGATGGGCCGACATCACCCACGTCAGCAAATGGCACTTTTACTTACACGTCAGAAAATGAAGTGAATCTACCCCTTTGCTACCCCATTGCTGAGATCAAGTCAAACAAACTCGGCAGAAGAAAGCTTTTTTCAAAATTTCAATTACAATTTCACAATAGATATTCTTGCAGAAATCAGATTTTCATTATAGTCCCTACATAACATTAATTTGAGATGATGAGCGGTGAATTATTTTTGGAAAGTAATGTGAAGTTGGTTTTTTAAATGAATCTAATGACTAAAACATATATAGCGAGTATCAAAAAATGGGGTCAACGCAGACCGGACGCTATCGCGCATGATCCCCATGCGGGCCCAGTGTGGATTAGGGACTTCACACACATCCTTGAATAATTTCGCAGGTGCGTGCAGTTCTCGCGATGTTTTCCTTCACCAAATAGCCCAAATAATTTACTCCAATTGGATTTCACACATAAGTTAACTCAGAAGTGCGAGCTAAATTCGAGCCCCCAACCCTCTACATGAGAGGCGGTAGGACCAACCACTAGCCTACCACACCTTTCTGGAATGACATGTCTATATGTAACTAAATTATGCACATTGCTCGCAGGACTGATGGCCGATGGGGCCAGAAAGTTCGCGTCCGCGAACCGGTGGACGAGCTGTCGGCAGGCCTCCAACAAGATGGAGTGACGACCTTGTAAAGGTCGCGGGAACGCGGTGGATGCGAGTGGCACAGGACCGGTCTGAGTGGCGCGCCTTGGGGGTGGCCTATGTCCAGCAGTGGACGTCTATCGGCTGAAATGATGATGATGATGTAACTAATTTAACAAATTCCTACATAAACCTAAATTTCTTCTAGGTATAAGCTCGTCTTTGTACATCTTCTTACGTATGTCTTCTTCTTCTTCTTATTGTTTGTGTTTTTATTCTGTACAATAAAGTGTTACTTACTTACTTACTTATAAACAAAAAAAAACATAATGTGTACTTGTAGCTACAATACAATTTGTATTCTACAATGTAAATGATAAACCAACAAGGATATAAATTAATATGTGATCAATAAAAGAAAATAATTCGCTCCACAATTCTTATCATTTCGCTTGATTTCGCAAAAGCTGGAAGGCATTGTGCCTGACACAATCAAATTCAAAATAACAGGACCAATAAACCATTCATTATTTTATTTTCGACGTGATAACGTGTTATAAACTGATGAACGCCGGCTGCGCCCACAAAAACATGACGCCACAGTAGCGTTGTAGCGTTACGTGACGTTATCACGTATAAAATTATCGTCTGTAAACCGACTTTACTGACCACCAATTTTTTATGTAATTAGTTTGATAGGCAAACATACACACAGACCACTTGATAGTAAACAGTCACTTGTGGCCCATGGATTCTTCATGGACACTGAAATCTTATGATTCCTTATTAAGAAATCATAAGATCTCGAGATCTCAAATGTTGCCTACCTTAAGGCCTAAGATGGAATACCTCTGTGACAGTAATTCCACCGGCTGCCTTAACCCCCTACCGGAACACAACAGTGCGAGCACTGCTATTTGGGGGCAGGTTAGCGGGTAAGACGGTGGTCCCAATCCGTACGGACCTACTACCAGGTCCTACCACCCCTATCTTTTAATATTTTATTACCGGTGATCCCACAATGTTCTTGTAGGCCTCCGCCAGCGGCCCGGCGAGGGTGTAGAGACGGACATCCGTGGCGAGACAGCAGCGGCAAGCGAAGAGAAATGTCTCATTGCCTGCGCAAAATATGGTCAATTTTAATGAGGAATCAATTCATATCAACCTGAGGGTTTTCAACCGTGCAAAATCTTACTAGGGTAGGTTAGGGTAGTGACCGCAAATTAGTGAAAAAAAAGTAAAAAAAATACAAATGAATATGAATAAAGAGTAAGATTGATAAAATACAAAAATAAAATGATATTTTTGATAAAATACAAAATAAGTAAATAATAAAATATAATAATATTTTTGTATTTTATCAATCAAGCTCAAAAAAACCATACTACTTTTATCACTTTTGTAAAATTTTTTACTAAGCCGGCCCTAGAGAGGTGTGCTTTACTACCTTTTTTGATGTGTATTCAAGTACTCCTTTTTGTAAGTTGAAAAATTTTGCCCCCTTAAACATAAAGCTTACACAAGCGAAAGAAAATTACATATGTAATGTTTATTATGAGTCACTGCTACAGTATTAAGCAGTATTTATTTCCAAAGAAGCTTTATTAATTACAATTTCTGTGTGAAATTAAAAAGGGTAACATATTTTAGAATTTTCCATATGTTCTATTTAATAGATCTAAACAAAGAATTTGATAAAAATGGCAAATCCCCTAAAACAACTGAAGGAACAATTTCAATCAAACAATTAGAAGCATTTAAAATTCATATGTAACTTACCTCCCGGCACAGAAAAAGTGTCCACATATGGCAAATGCTTCATTTTCTTCATATTTATTGATTTACGGTTTTCAGGTCAGGAAAGGGTCAAGAATAAATAAAAAGGTAATTTTCACTTTCAATACGAATTACGAGATGGATTAAAGTAAGTACTTCAGTGTTATTTTAGAAGTTTAGAATAAAATCGATCAGAGAATTCTAATTATAGAGACGTCTGGATCAAGAAATCAATTCAAATTCAAACAAGGGTTTTTTTTTTCAATTGATAACACCGGGCGTTGACCTCCCTCTGGATTTAATCAATTTGACATTTTAGGATTGCCATTTCAAATAAAATCTTACCATCAAGGTAGTTTTTAGTGCAAGCGCTAGAAATAGTTTTAAACCAGTTGTATTGATTACCAATACCTAGAGCTGAATAAAATATAATGTTAATATAAAGTTAATATAGCTTTGGTCAAGTTTATTTATCTTGAAATTGCAATATTTATTTCTATGGTGATTTTGTATGTTTACGTTTCTATAGCGTAAATAGTGTCTACTTGAACGCAGCAAGCGGTGTTGCAAACAATTATAATTCTCAATCCAGTGGTAGTTTTTGCATACGTCGTTATGGCTTAATTTTAAATCGCATTAAACAAGTTTATTTATATGAACGATCTCAGAATCGGCTCTCACGTTTTCGATGGCGACAAATCGATCTAGCTATATCTCATAAGTTACTGGGAAAACTCATTTTTAGCTATTTTCACCCGAGCAAAAGCTGAGTTGCCCAGGTAGGAATATTATACGAATAATTAATTATCCCCGTGTGGTGCCGGGTAAGAATTGCACCACCCCCTCTCTTCCCGTGGGTGTCGTAAGAGGCGACTAAGGGAAAAACCGGAGGATGGGCAGCAGCGTCCTCCGAGAACTACCTCCTTCATACTGCGGTCGCCAACCCGCCTGCCAAGCGTGGCGACTAAGGCAATCCCCCCCAAGGGATAAAACTGGAAGGATGAGGTCACAATCAAAACCCAGACCCCCAGTCCCCGGCGGCCCCGCTATTCCTGGCTCCGGTAGCGGCCATGGTAACGGCGGGGCAGGGGGTGCTACAGTTAATCCCCGGAAGAGACCCGGCTACCAAAACAAACGACCTTTGGCCCTGGCAACATACAACTGCCGTACGCTGCGGACTGACGAGAAGATACTGGAATTAGAGGAGGAACTGAGCAGGTTACGTTGGGGGATCATAGGGTTATCAGAAGTCCGTAGAGAGGGGGAGGACATGATAACTCTGAAGTCCGGTAACCTGTTCTATTTCCGGGAGGGTGACCAACAGTCCCAGGGAGGTGTCGGGTTTATCGTCCACAAGTCCCTCGCAAACAATGTGGTGAAGATCGAGAGTGTGTCGAACAGGGTAGCGTGCCTTGTACTCAGAATAACCCAACGATATGCGTTGAAGGTTATACAGGTTTACGCTCCGACCTCGACGCACTCCGACGATGAAGTGGAGGCTATGTATGAGGACATTTCCAGAGCCATGCATAGCTCCAGAACTCACTTCACAGTTGTTATGGGGGACTTCAACGCGAAATTGGGCAAACGAGACGGTGAAGAGCTGAGAGTGGGGCAATTTGGAGTAGGGCGTAGGAATCACCGGGGCCATCTACTGGCTGGTTTCATGGAGAAGGAGGGACTCTATATGATGAACTCCTTCTTCAAGAAACGTGAGCACAGAAAGTGGACCTGGATGAGCCCTGATGGTGTAACGAGGAATGAGATAGACTTTATCATGTCGACGAGGAAGCAGATATTCGATGATGTCTCAGTGATCAATTCGGTTAAATCCGGGAGCGATCACCGTATGGTACGAGGCACATTGAATATCCAAGTGAAGCTTGAGAGATCTCGACTGATAAAGTCTACGCTCCGCCCGGCACCGGCCCAACTCCAAAACCCCGAGAGCTTTCAGCTCGAACTCCAAAACCGTTTTGCTTGCCTAGAAAGCGACGTGGACGATTACAACGACGGGTTTGTCGAAGCTGTCCATACGGTCGGGTCCAAGTTCTTCAAGACCCACCGTACAAGAACCAAGAAAATCTCAGACTCAACCCTAAAGCTCATGGAGGTGAGGCGTGAGATGATTCTGCAGTCTACAGGTGACGCTAGTCATTATCGGCAGCTCAATAGACGGATCTCGAAGTCTCTGAAGCGTGATGTACGCCGATTCAATACCAATAGTATTGAAAAGGCTATTGAGCGTAACAGAGGCTCGAAGGTGTTTGCCAAAGATCTGTCTATTGGCCAAAGCCAATTGACAAAGTTGAAGACCGAAGACGGCAGGATCGTTTCATCCAAACCGGAGCTGTTGGGAGAAGTTGAGAAGTTCTATGGGCAGTTATACACGACAACCCGATCACCCGTCGCTGATCCAGCTAAAGACCCTAGAGCTAGACTAACCCGACACTATACCGAAGATATCCCGGACGTCAGCCTGTACGAGATTAGTATGGCTCTCAAACAGCTTAAGAACGGCAAAGCTCCCGGTGATGACGGAATTACAGCTGAACTCCTGAAGGCGGGTGGTAAACCAGTCCTTAAGGCCCTTCAGACGCTGTTTAGTTCCGTCATCCACGAAGGGAGAACGCCGCAAGCATGGAACAGAAGTGTGGTGGTGCTCTTCTTCAAAAAAGGTGATAACACCTTGCTGAAGAATTATAGACCCATCTCACTTCTGAGTCATGTCTACAAGCTGTTTTCGAGAGTCATCACGAACCGTCTCGCGCGCAGGTTTGATGAATTCCAGCCTCCCGAACAAGCCGGTTTCCGAAAAGGCTATAGTACCGTAGACCACATACATGCGTTGCGGCAGGTTATACAGAAGACCGAAGAGTATAACCTCCCCCTTTGCCTTGCATTTGTGGACTACGAGAAAGCCTTCGATTCGATCGAGACTTGGGCTGTGCTGCAGTCTCTCCAGAGGTGCCAAGTTGACTACCGGTACATCGAAGTGTTGAAGTGTTTGTATGAAAACGCTACCATGTCCGTCCGACTACAAGACCAGACCACTAAGCCTATTCCATTGCAGCGGGGAGTCAGACAAGGAGACGTGATTTCTCCGAAGCTATTCACCGCTGCATTGGAGGATGCTTTTAAGGTGCTGGACTGGAAAGGTCGAGGCATCAACGTTAATGGCGAGTACATCTCTCACCTTCGATTTGCTGACGATATTGTAGTCATGGCTGAGACCATGGAAGAACTCAGTAGTATGCTCGCTGACCTCAGCAGAGTTTCCGATCGAGTTGGTCTTAAAATGGACAAGACGAAAATTATGTCTAATGTCCATGTTGTGCCAACTCCCGTAATAATCGGAGGCTCTGCGCTCGAAGCTGTCGACCATTATGTATACCTGGGACAAACAGTCCAGTTAGGTAGGTCCAACTTCGAGAAAGAGGTCAATCGTCGAATCCGACTCGGTTGGGCAGCGTTCGGGAAGCTTCGCAGTGTCTTTTCGTCCAAATTACCGCAGTGTCTCAAGTCGAAAGTCTTCGACCAGTGTGTGTTGCCAGTGATGACTTATGGTTCCGAGACGTGGGCGCTCACGATGGGTCTCATAAGAAGGCTCAAAGTCACTCAGAGGGCAATGGAAAGGGCTATGCTCGGGGTTTCTCTGCGTGATAGAATCAGAAATGAGGATATCCGCAGCAGAACTGGGGTCACCGACATAGCCCGAAAAATTGCGAACCTTAAGTGGCAGTGGGCGGGGCACATTGCTCGCAGGACTGATGGCCGATGGGGCCGGAAAGTTCTCGAGTGGCGCCCGCGAACCGGGAGACGAGCTGTCGGTAGGCCTCCAACAAGATGGAGCGATGACCTCGTGAAGGTCGCGGGAAACCGGTGGAAGCAAGTGGCACAGGACCGGTCGGAGTGGCGAGCCTTGGGGGAGGCCTATGTCCAGCAGTGGACGTCTTTCGGCTGAAATGATGATGATGATGATGATGATGAATTAATTATCGTTTTTTTTCGTATTTACCTATAGTTTAAATACTATATTCAATGCTTCGGGTAAAATCAAATCAAATAAATTATCATTTATTTGTCATAGCTCAGGTCGCATCATGCATGATGGTACAAATTTTATGTCCTGCCTAGTTTTGCCGTAAGGCGTACAAATAGCTGACAAATAGAGCACGCAGCATGCTTACTCACTTACTAGGTATGTAGTTACTTAGTCGAATAATAACATCATTTAAATATTCATGAATTGAGTAATATGCTTTATATATAAGGAACTAGCGCAGAAATATTAAAATGTAAAAAATCCCGTTTTTTTCCGTTCCCGCAGGAATTTCGGGAAATCCTCTCTTAGTGCTCCCCTACGTTCCCTAAGGAACCTGCATGCCAAATTTCAGCTCTCTACGACCAGTTGTTTCGGCTCTGCGTTGGTCGATCAGTCAGTCAGTCAGTCAGTAAGTAAGTCAGTCAGTTTCTTATCTCTACTATATAAAAATAAGTCGGGTTTTCCTTCCTGACGCTATAACTCCAGAACGCACGAACCGATTTCCACGGTTTTGCATTCGTTGGAAAGGTCTCGGGCTCCGTGAGGTTTATAAAAAAAAAACTAAGGCGGTACGAAGTCCGCGGGGTCAGCTAGTTTTATATAAATAAGATGTTAATATCGGCTATTTCTGATATTGCTTCCGGCAGTCTATTATATATCTTAGGACCCACTCCAAGCACACCCTTTCCAAAAAACGCTGTCTTAGATGATTAAAAAAAGATACGTTAGAATAAATAAATAAATATCTTGGGACATTTCACACATATTGACCTAGCCCCAAACTAAGCAAAGCTTGTACTATGGGTGCTAGACAACGATATAAATACTTACATAGAGAAATACATACATATATAAATACTAAACATCCATGACTCGGGTACAAACATTCGTGCTCATCACACAAAGTTTGCCCCGAGCGGGACTCGAACGCGCGACCGTCGGAACAGAAGACAGGGTCACTACCAACTGGACCAATCCGGCCGTCGAAACCTCCAAATGCCGTCAAAAAATAAAACTCCAAATGGCTAATAAATAGTATGTACATTTATTTCCAATCTACATATAACCCTTTTCGAGCTTGTTACGTCGCCTCGGCGGGGGTTTGAGCTTCATGTGAACGTATTTGACGTGGGTGGTCAGTGACCCCGACTGGGTGAATGCTTTGCTGCAGATGCTGCATTCGTAGGGCTTCTCTCCTGTGTGAATCTGGAAGAAGATGACAAATCAATATACAGATGTCCCGTAAGTGGTAGCACACGGCGGACACGGTCTGTAAAAGCACGATTTCGAACACAATTCGAATGAAGTGTCAATGTTTGCGTGCGAGGACGTCTGTACACTTGTAAATGTGTGTGTACCACTACGCGGGCCAACGATCCACTCTCCATCTCCGGATGAAATGAATGTCGGTAAGGGCGAGTTGCGCGCCGGCTAGATTCAGGCGGGTGATTCCGTGGCCATTCTGTATGTAGTACTATTAAATATTCTGTGATGGTAGATAATCTTCAGAGACAATGTAATTATATAAGACTGTCAAACTCCTTACATTACGGCGTACGTCGGAAATAGCCAGGGAGCTTCAACTTTTCATACTTCCCCTGTACAGCGCCATCTAGATGTTGCTCATGGAGTTCAAATTTGTATACAGGCTACCTAGGCAGCGACATCTGTTATCGCATTTAACACTTATTTCGGGCGTACGCTGATTTGTTTGTAGGTTATCCTTCTGTAATCCTGCAGCGCTATGTAGTTTTGAACACTGTATAACAATACTGTCTACTTTAAAGAAAAATCAGAATATTAACAAAATACCAAATTATCATGCATGTCCCACTTAAGTTGACAATTTCTAGGAAATTCAATTAAAATTACCTATTTAAAAACAATTAATAATAATAATAATAATAAATAAACTAATTATAATAAGACATATGAAATGTAAACAATTTAAATTAAAGAAAACTATAGAAAAAACACCCCTTCCAATAGTTCATTTTGCGGCATGGCGCCCATAACGCTGGCGGCGTTACCTCTCTGGATTGTTAACGAAATCATTATTATTAATAATTAATTGTTTTTAAATAGGTAATTAGGTAATTAAATTTATAACGCTTTAGCCACTTGTAGCTGGTTATAAATGTAATGGATAAAGAAATAAATAAATAGTTTTAATTGTATTTGTTTTTAGTTTTATACCATGTAATTAAAATATACATATACTGCTAAGCGGGCAGAAAGCTTCTAATATTTGTTATGATTATGATATATTACATATCGTCATTAAAATTGGATCCTCTAGAGAAACTCTTTTTTTCTTTATCGCTTATTTTAGCATAGGCCCTATAATAAACCCCTTTTAAAGGGTGGTTAAAAAGCCGTGGTGGCCTAGTGGTTCGACCAGTTGCCTCTCATGCCGAGGAGGGTCGGGGGTTCGATTCCGGCTCGTACCTCTAAGTTTACTTACGTGCGAAATTCAATTTGAATTTACCGTGAGCTTTTCGGTGAAGGAAAACATCGCGAGGAAACCTGCACGCATCTGCGAAGTAATTCGAAGATGTGTGTGAAGTCCGCGCACCGCACTGGGCCCGCGTGGGTACTATAGCCCATACCCTCTCGTGATGAGGGGAGGCCTGTGCCCAACAGTGGAACGCAAATAGGCTGTAGTAGTAGTAGAGATCTTCTGTGAAATGTGAAGGTCGGGACTTTAGATAGTAGAAGATCACTAGTATTATTAAAGGGCGTTACTCACGAGCCGGTGCTTGTAAATGGAAGATTGTCGCAGGAAGGTCTTGGGGCATTGTGGGCAGCGGTACTTCCTGATCCTGGCGTGGAAGCTGTCTCGGTGACCCTGACAGATAGAAAAACAGACAAAATTAACAAATAATGAAAACAATGCATAGCTTGAAAAGAATCTAATATATAAAATTCTAAACTCCGAAACGGCGCGACCGATTCTTATAAAATTTGGAGTGTATGTTCAATAGGTCTGAGAAAAGGACGTAAGCTGTTTTTCATACTAAAAAAAAATTCTAAGGCGGTACGAAGTCCGCAGGGTCAGCTAGTAATCCGTATTATAATATTATAAATGCGAAAGTAACTCTGTCTGTTACCTCTTCACGCTTCAACCGCTGGACCGATTTAGATGAAATTTGGTATGGAGATAGTTGGGGTCCCGGGAAAGAACATAGGCTACTTTTAATCCCGGAAAAGTGCATAGTTCCCGCGGTATAACCGAACTAGCTTCTGCCCGCGACTTCGCCCGCGTGGAATTCGGTAATCGCGCTCCCGCGGTAACTATGCACTTTTCCGGGATAAAAAGTAGCCTATGTCCTTCCCCGGGACCCCAACTATCTCCATACCAAATTTCATCTAAATCGGTCCAGCGGTTGAAGCGTGAAGAGGTAAGGACAGACAGACAGAGTTACTATCGCATTTATAATATTAGTATGGATATCGTGGGGTCCAAAATGGATTTACCTTGAGTTGCGAGGCGGTGATGAAGCTCTTAGGGCATTGTGTACATTTGAACGGGCGCTCCCCCGTGTGACTCATTTGGTGGGTCTTCAGCAGGGCAAAACACTGCGAACATAGGGCAACATTAGTAGACATACATAACCATTATGTTGAACATGATAATTGTTATGTTGAACATGATAGTATATCATGTTCAACATCATCATCATCATTTATTTATTTATTCATTACAAAACAGGGTTATTACAAGGTTAGCTGGAACATGTGTCTCTTCTCTGTATTGATAATTGTATTTGTGTGTTTTTTTCTGTACAATAAAGTGTTACTTACTTACTTATTACAAAACACGAGTCTATCTATCAGTGACCAAACTAGGCCGAGCCCGTGTCTTGGCTATCTGCGAGTGCGGTTAAAAAGAGGAAATATAGTATAATAGTTACACTGTGATTTAAGATATGTACTTAAACAATATGGATTTAAAGATATTTATAAAATATTTGTGTGTATGTGTGTGTGTACTGATTGCTCCCTTAGTTATTTTTTATTTTTATTTGACACATTCTTTGATTTAGATTAGTTTCACTGTATGTCAACTTGAATAACCAATCATCATCATATGCCATCATTATCATCATGATCGTCATATGCCATCATCATCGTTTAAGCCTAAAAGCGGCCACTGCTTGGCCGACACCAAGGAGACTCGGACCAGTTTTGTGCCACATGATTTATGATTTCCTTACATACATACATATATATGTACATAATATCACGCCTTTTTTCCATAGGGGTAGGTAGATTTCATTAGATTCTAAAATATAAATAGAGAATGTTGTATTTATTACTTTAGAATGTTCAGAATACTTTCATTTGTGCTTAGGATCCCTGAGTAATTTACCTATATCAGGAGATGATACTCCAATGACAACATAATTTTTATGATGATACAAATTAAATTTTGAATATGAGTTAACCCTCATTCTCTATTTCAGTAATAATACCAACCTTTGTCATCAAATTTTAATTTAATTTTGTATTTTTTTGTCTGTCAAATAGTATTTATCTGTCTTGTCTGGTAGAATTGCCATTTAGCGATAATCCCGCCTGCCGTATACCATATCGCTGATGTTTTTGTAACCATTAAAAAAATTTTGTACCATTTTCTAATGTGTGGTGTTCAATTAAAAAAAATTGTATTGTATATAATCATTATGTTGGTCACGATAATGATTATGTTGACAACTCACCGTGTAAGCCTTTCCGCAGGTTTCACACATGTAATCAAGTTTCATGCCTTGCTTGAGGCGCGCGTTTTTCTTGTAGTTGTAGAACCGGAAGCGAGGCTTTATGTTTAGGTGCACGCGGTCTATGTGCGTCGAGAGAGATGATTTGGACAGGAACGATTTATTGCACTGAAATATAGACGAAGTTTATATTAGAAAAGTAGTTTCTTGCATTCCGTTTCCAGTTTTTAACAATCAATCAATATATTAGGGTTCCGAACCTCAAGAGGTAAAAACGGAATCCTTATAGGATCACTCGTGTGTCTGTCCGTCCGTCTGTCACAATCGATATTCTCCGAAACTACTGGACCGATTAAGTTGAAATTTGGTACGTATATGTAAGTTTGTGACCCGAAGACGGACGTGTAACGAAAATAAATGAATTTTAAACATAGACCCTATTTTTGGGGGCTAAATTTGAAGAAATATGAATGGAGTTTTTCAAACTACATATATCATGTGACATATCAAATGAAAGTACTTCTTATGAGGATCTCAAATATACACGGTGGGTCAGAAAATATGGCAAATAATTAACCCACCGTATCGGCTATCGATTCTAAGTATATTGTATAGGTCTTTAATTTTTTTTGAGATGGTAAAAAAATGTATATGGGATTGGTTGTGTGAGCGACGCCTGAATCCTATACATTTTTTTTTTTACCAACTCGAAAAAAATTAAAGACCTATACAATATACTTAGAATCGATAGCCGATACTGTGGGTTAATTATTTGCCATATTTTCTGACCCACCGTGTATATATATATATTTGGTCAATACTTTTCGAGTTATTTAAGAAAATAGGCGAAAAATTACCACCCCCCACCCCTTATCTCGAAAACCACTGGATCTAAAATTTTGGAGAAAAATACGGAGGATAGTTATTGACTTATAGATTACAAGAAAATTATTAAGAAGCCCATGGTATTTAAAATCTACCATATAAGAGCTTATCCTGTGAAACGGTTTGAAAATGACTCTCATTGAAAATAATCAATCAGGCGTACAAGTATTGAGATGCTTAAGCTATAAAAAAAGCTAAGCTGGTAAATTCTTTTTCTGACATGTAAAAGTGTCCCTATGTGGCCAATATGCTGAATAAATGATTGAATTGAAAAATATTCAAATATCAGTTTATTTTATTCTTTTTATTGAATAAATTATAGCATTTATCAGGTGCATGGCATGTCTGTTTACGATGAGCGCAAGCTCGCCGACAAACTGGTTAAAGTTTGGCGAGATAATACAGTCAAGAAAAAAGTGTGATGTACCTTTTTGAAATAATAATAATTATTATTAATAATAATATCGTGTCAAAATATTATTAAATTATATTATACTATTCCGCTCGAGAAAATCCTTGACAGTGTAAAAACAATTTTGTAGAAGCCAGGACGTCAAGCTATTCTTAAATTTACTACCGTGAAGGTTTGCAGGTAGAGAACTGTAAATTTGTACGCACGTGTTAAATACATTTCTTTTAAAGATATATTTATGACAACGAGGTGGGAAAATACTGTTCATTGCAGTTTGTCGGATTGAGCGTCCCGTTGTGCTTCAAAAAAGAATTAGAGTGGCCCAGTGTGTGATTGTTTTTACCAACTCCAAAAAAAAAAAAAAACCTAAAAAACATGCTCAGAATCGATAGCTGATTCTGCGGGTAAAATATCGTCACAACGTTTTGCTTGAGCTTGTATATATATAGATATTTCTTTGCGAATCTGGGAAGAAATTCAAAATTTTTTGGAAGACGCGAAGACTGGTTATTATGGCGACAGGTTTGGCTCAGTTGGTAGTGACCCTGCCTACTGTTCCGATGGTCGCGGGTTCGAATCGCGCTCGGGGCAATCTTTGTGTAATGAGCACGAATGTTTGTACCCGAGTCATGGATGTTTAGTATTTATATATGTATGTATTTCTCTATATAAGTATTTATATCGTTGTCTAGCACCCATAGGACAAGCTTTGCTTAGTTTGGGGCTAGGTCAATTTGTGTGAAATGTCCCAAGATATTTGTTCGTTTATTTATTTATTTTTAATTTGAAAACTTACGTCATCGCACTTGTAGACTTCGACCCCGTGTGCATGTTGTCTGTGTAAACTTAGCTGATCTTCATCAAGGAATGAACATCCACACGATTCGCAGAACCTACAGACAGACATATATTTTATTACTCTTAATAGACGGGCATATACATGGTGGCCTAGTGGTTCGACCTACCGCCTCTCATGCAGAGGGTCGGGGGTTCGATTCCGGCTCGCACCTCTATTTTTTTTTCTGTGCGAAATTCAATTTGAATTTACCACTGCGCTTTTCAGTGAAGGAAAATATCGTGAGGAAACCTGCACTCATCTGCGAAGTTTTTCAAAGATGTGTGTGAAGTCCCCAATCCGCACTGGGACCGCGTGGGGACTATAGCCCAAACCCTCTCGTGATGAGAGGAGGCCTGTGCCCAGCAGTGGGACGCAAATAGGCGGTAGGTCGAACCACTAGGCTACCACGGCCTTTTTTGGAAATAGACAGTAATTGAAAATGTGCCCAGCAGTGGGACTAAATGTGGGCTCACCTAAGCTTGGGGTCGCAGTCGTTGTTTGGCAGGAAATGTCGATCCAGTGCCTCCTTATTCTCGAATTGTATCTTGCATATCATGCACTTAAGAGCTTTTATTTCTTTCTGTAAAAAAATATTACAATAATAAGTAGTTATAAAAAAAGCATTGCGTAATAAAAGAAATATACTTTCACAGACAAACCAAATCTAGTGACACTTCTCGACCTGAAATACACTCAACAGCAATGAAAATGGGTCACTTTGTATAGGATTTTCCATAATGACCCGTTTTCATTGCTGTTGAGTGTATGTCTAAGCGTATAGGCTACAGACAGTGCCAAAGAAATATACACACTCCGAAAACCTAACCTAATATTAAAATCTCAGGTCGTGTCATTCATTATGTTGGGTGTGGGCAATCATTATGTTGGTTATGATAACAATTGTGTTGTTTAAGGAAATCAAATTGCTGTGGTGTTTACTCCGAAAGTTGGCAACGTCGCAAATAGCTGTCAAAGATTTTACTGTTTTCATTAATTTCTGAATATTATAGAATGAAAACATGAATTATCGCTCTATGGTTGAATAAAACATTAAGTATGGATTGCAACAGTTATCATAGGAACACGACATTTTAGTACTATGGAGCTTTAAGGATCTTTTGAAAACTTTCCATTGCATTTTCCATGTATTTTAATGTAATCTTATCATTTGAATGCCTAACCAACATATATAAAACGAGACGCGTCATTCAACCATAGATATCCAATGATATCTTCCTTTTTAATTCAGAAATATTGAGAAATTAATAAAAACAGCGAAACATTTGATAGCTATATGCGACGTTGCCAACTTTCGGGATAAACCCTTATACCCGGGACCTTATTTGTCTACTCGTGAACATATGTCCTCTCCACTACTCAAAGGTTAGCTGGAAGAAATTCCTTGTAGGGATAAGCTCGCCCTTGTACATGTGTCTCTTCTCTGTATTGATAATTGTATTTGTGTTTTTTTTTCTGTACAATAAAGTGTTACTTACTTACTTAAACCCTCTTATTAGCTTCTTTTTCGTCGAGTTAAATGACAACCTTTAATTTTTTTAATCGACGAAAAAACGAAGGAGGGTCTCAATTCTACACGTATATTTGTTTTTTTTTTTGTGTATGATCACACATAATTTCATCAATTGTTAACCGATTTCGATGATTCCTTTTTTATTCGAAAGGTGGTACTTCCAAGGTGGTCCCGTTTTAATTTGGTTCAGTTCTGATGATGGGATCCATGAGAAAATGAGGCAATTCGTCAAAATTTGTTAGCATGTGTATGATTTTGGCATCAGTTTCAAAGACTACAGTGAGACTTACGTCCCATCGTACACATGTTTGGAAACTATAGCCGAAAAATATTAAAAAAAAAAAAAAAAAAATAGAACCTACTTCAAACTCCGACAGCCTGTGAAGTCGGTGTCAAGTGAACCGACGCAAAGCATAGCAATCTTATAATGAACTTGACACCGACTTCAGAGGCTTCAGAGAATGATAAGGGCAGAAGAAATAAAACCTAAGGAATCTGCTTAGTGAGATATTTACGCAGTCTATTTTTAAAAGCGGGTTTACTGGGGGCCTTCCTAACATGCAATGGGAGACCGTTCCAGTCTAGCAGCCTGAAGAACAATAGTTATTGGTTATGCAAGGCTGCAAAGTTGTTGTTTGCTGTGAGTGCAAACGAGACAGCAAACGACTTTGCTGCTGAGCGCAACACAAAATTTTTCACCTCACGCGCGATTTTTCGAGAAGAAGACTTAGTTCGGCGTCACGTACAGTTTGTGCTAACTCTGGAGGAGTTAAATTCGTATCTTCATCGCTAGAATCGCTCATATTTTCTTTATTACTTCGTATTGGTATTCTAAATTACAGAACTAGCAATCTAAAACTTTTTTTTTATGTTTTTTTTCCGGAGGTTGCGTTCCAAATCACTCCTACTCGTACTTCAAGATTCAATTATTCATTGAATACAGTTAAAATATACACATATTTAAGTATTTTTGTGATAAAACATCGTGAAATAATGAAATACATCTGAAACGGTGTATTATTAATATAATTTTATTAATTCGTTGTCTACCGATGACGCGAATTCGCGTCGAGCGAATATACTTTAATAACTAAGTAATTAAGTTTATTTTACATAAACTTTTTGACAATAGGCGGTAGACAACGGGTGATGATATTAAGTAAATTGAACCTTTATTTGAATAAAACTCTCACGACGAATTGCGTTTCAGAACGTATCGTTGTTCTTTTACCGTGACAGTGGCGTCATGCGTCGTTCGAATTTCAAAAACACTTTCCACGCTAGCGGATAAAAACAACTTTTGCGCTCAGATATCAAGCTGCAAAACGACCACTTTCGAGCCAGTGAGGTGAAAAAGAATTTGAAACAAAACAGGTACGTCTACCTTACTTTTTCTATGGTGCTACGGATCTTTTAATAAGCGAGTCCGACTCGCTCTTGGCCGGTGTGTCACCTTATTGTGGGTCTGCGTCTTGTGCATGCGGAGGCCCATGGCCCCCGTAAACGTCTCCCCGCAGATGTCGCAGGTGCCGCCCGACGCGTTCTCCGTTGAATGGTTGATTCGCAAGTGAGTGTAGAATGTAGATTGTTTTCTGGGAAAAGACAAAAACACGTAAGATTAAATGATAGTGTATTCATATTCATATTTCATATTCATATTTATTTCTCAATATCAAATTACAGCATATTTTACATGTCAAAATAAGAGAATTTCACATTGAGATCGTCAGAAAGAATACAAAATAAAAATAAAATGAAAATCAGGAATAAAATATTTCACCGTTAGGATCGTCTTTTTATACCAAAATAAGAAATAATGTTAACAGATTAATATGGTACAATTGGTATGTCGAATTATATATTACAAATGTATAAATCTAAGTCCATGTATTCTTTAACAGAATATAACGGATGTTCCAACAAAAGGTTCTTAAGTTGACGTCGAAACACCGCGTCAGACGGTTCACTTTTTAGCTGTGCGGGTAGACGCTCGTAGTAAGACGGACCGATAACTCGCGGGTTCTTCCCTGCAAGAGCCATGCGACGTGGAATTGTCCTCAGGCATCCTGTGCGGCGGAGTGGCACGCCGGGAATATCAACACGCGCAAACATGGACAAATTATTCCTTACATATGATAAAACTTCAAAAATGTACAGTGAGTAGCGAGTCAATATACGTTGCGCTGAGAAAGCACCCCGACATGTCTCTCTAGGTTTCAACCCAAGTAACGTGCGCACGGCGCGTTTCTGCAGGATCAGAACTCTGCTGGACTCTGTGGAGTTCCCCCAAATTAGTACACCGTACGACATCAGTGAGTATTTCATATTCATATTTCATATTCATATTTATTTGCAACCATGAGTTATAAGGATGTTCTTAAGGTTAAACAGTACAGTCAAGGGCATTAATATGGACATTAACACAACGGAACAGGATGCAAAAGTGTACACATATTAATGCCCTTGACTGTACACACATGGACCCTACTAGGCTGTAGCAACAATTACATCTAAAACTTACTCTATGCTTAGTACGTATGTACATTTTAAAGATGTTAATAAAAAATAAAATCTTGAAAACAAAAATGAAAAGTAATTTGAGATTTCATAAATCCATATACTCCTGTATTTTGATGCGAGTGCGAAAAGTTTGTCATTTTATCACCGGTTAGAGTCCCTAGTTATGTTGGCGCGAGCGAGAGCGAGCGTTAACACTAGGAACGAGTGAGCCCCATAAACAAACACAGAAAAAGCACAAAAAAAAAGAATAATAAAAAATAACAGTAACATAATATGAAAATAACAATTTCGTACGTGTATCAAACGACATTTTTTAATACATTTGCGAATAAAATAATAATAGTACATTACAGACCTAGGGCGGTGAATTCGTTAATGTCCCAGATCGCAGGCGTTTGTGACCCGAACCGAAGGTGAGGGCCATAAATATGCGCGCCCGTGGTTTGTCAAAAGTTTTACGTCTTGCCTTGGCCAAGAAGTGAGATTTTCTCTCCGCGTAGCGGGCAGAAAATCCCACTTTATGGCCAAGGGTGATGTAAAGAAATAAACGAGCAGGATGAAGCTCAAAAAAACTTTACGCACTAGTTCGTAAAAAATAACCTTAGGCTCGCTCACTAGCTGTCAAAGAACAAAAAGCGCTCGTTCGGGAATGACTAACTTTTGGCACGTTAACGCATTCACTGCCACTTCTGTTTTACGAACTTTCGCCAGGTGCCACATCTGTCATTAAGGGAACATTGCAACGCACATGTGCGTTCAAGGCACTGCGGGAAAGTCAGCAAAACGCACATATGCGTCGGTGCCAGTGAATGCGTTAAACAGGTATCGAAATGTTTACTTTTTTGAGCAACTGCATTAAAAAAAAAACGATTTAAAACTCCGACAACTTGCGAAGTCGGTGTCAAGCTCACTAAAAAATCCTACTTGAACAGATGTTGTTTCTTTCCTTTTGATCTTTATATTTTACTAGCTTTTTTTCCCGTTCCCGTGGGAAAATCCAAATTTTGCAAAATCCTTTCTTAGCGGATGCCTACGTCATAACATCTACCTGCATGCCAAATTTCAGCCCGATCCGTCCAGTGGTTTGGGCTGTGCGTTGATAGATCACTATGTCAGTCACCTTTGAGTTTTATATATTTAGATGAAAATGGATGTGAAGGTTGACTTACTTGAACGTGAGTGGACAGTGCTTGCATTCCCAGGTTTTGCCTGCGTGGAACTGAGCGTGCATCACCGCCATATACCTGCGAAATAAAAAAGGATTATTATTATTATTATGAAGATTTTTGCCTAACTACATTTCAAATGATTCCCGATTGGACGAATCGTTAGGCGTTACGTTCTTAGGGTAGGTTGATTCAAACGGTTCGTTAAAGTAAACGTTAACGTCAAATATATAAGGTGCTAACAAATTAGTCACGGATATTTTTACAGCTGATAGTACTCGGCTCTCGAAGTACATTTAAGTATGAAACATCATTGGTTTTGTTATGTTTTTTTGGAGAAAAATAGGAAACAAATTTGCTACGTTAAAACACCCTGTTTAAGAACCTGCCGTTTTACCGCCGAATAAATTTTTTTTTCCTTAATTATAGTTAAAAGTTAATTTGTTTTAATGTAATTTATTATCTCTTAAAATATCATTGACTAATTTGTTAGCACCTTGTATTACTATGGGACAAAATGACGTTTCTGTATGGAATGACAGCTCGGCGGCCATATTTAGCGACCAGGAGTCCGTCAACTGTGCTTGAAACAACCGACGCTTAGTGTCTTGTTTTTGTTCTCTTTTATTTTTTATTTTATTTTACTACTAGCTTCTGCCCGCGACTTTGTCCGCGTGGAATTCGGTTATAGCGTCCCCGCGGGAATCGAGCGTTAAACTATAACAAATTATATACGAAAACCTTCCTCTTGAATCACTCTATCTATTAACTGCATCAAAATCCGTTGCTTAGTTTTAAAGATCTAAGCATACATAGGGACAGACAGACAGCGAAGCGACTTGGTTTTATACTATGTAGTGAAGTCGGTTTTATTAAATTTTACACTTTTTCGTTGTAGTTATAAGTTATACAGGGTGAAGCAAAACGTTGTGATGATATTTTACCCACAGAATCAACTATCGATTCTAAGCATGTTTTAGGTGTTTAATAGGGATGACGACAACTTTTTTTTCCTTTTGAAGATTATTGAAAAGTATTGGACACGTATTTTTTCTTTTTTCACGTAATCAAACTTATACGGAGATATAATGAGTTGAAATGTCGCGTGACGTCACGGTTAGGTACGATTTATACCTAACGGTGACGTAGTTAGCCCCCACTCTCCAACTTTAATGCGTTTTAACTTGGTCATTCTTTGTTAATTTGATAAAACAAAAAATACGTGTCTAATATTTTTTTATTACCTGACTGACGGACTAATTAGAATTTCGATTTCTTCACCCTATCGTCATCCCTATTATTTACGAGTTGGTGAAAAATAAACTATATGGGATTCAGGTATCGCTCACACCATCAATCCGATACTGGGTCGTCATAGTACATTTTTATGCAAGAGCGAAAATGTCAATTTCGCACGTGTATCAAACGAAATTTTTTAATACATTTGCGAAAAAATAATAATAAAGAAATAAATGAACAGGATGACGTTGAAAATACTTTACGCACTAGTTCGTAAAAAACAAATTTAGGCACGCTCACTAGCTGTCAAAAACAAAAAGCCTTCGATTCGGGCCACAGAAACCTGCGATCTGTGACATTTACGAATTCACCACCCTAGGTCTGTAATGTACTATTAAACTCACCTGCCCCTTATGACCAGCTTGCATTCTTTACAGACGTACTTGAGTTGGTGGCATTCTATGAGGTGAGTTCTGAGCTTGTTCGGCCACTTGAAGCGGCAGAAACAGAAGTGGCATTCGTTAGGACCGAGGGCCTGGGAACAAACGAACAAATAAAATAAAAAAGTTTTTTCATCGATTAAATTTTTGGGACACGCTTTTATTGCTGACTGTACTTTTCTTTGTAAATCCTTCATCTACCCTTCAAGACGAATCAAACGAGCCCAAACTCGATGGGTTTATGTAGTTTTATTACGGAGTTCCTATGGCCACCTTCCAGCTCCATCATCAGATCAGCTCCGCGTCATCGTAATATTGCATTGTCACGCGATTTACATATTCGTGCGAAATTTCAGCTCAATCGGAAATCGGAAAGTGGGTCAAATTTAACTTGCAAGATTCCATTACATAGTTACATACAGGTCGACCTAATAAAAGCGTGTTAAAAACCCCCCGATTCACTGTTACCTTACCATATACTTTCAATATCATTGAAGTAACACGGTACCAAATTTCGAATCGATCGTACAGTCAGCAGCAGAAGTAGATAAGCTGTCCAGGTGTTCAAAATGACCTACACACGCCCTTAACGTCTTAAGAATAAGGTCGTGGGTAGGGCATTTTGAACACCTGGTTAACAGATTTTCATGGAACATGGCTAAGAGCACTCGGGATAAAATTATCTATGACACAAAAAAAACTAAACGAAAATCGGTTCATCCGTTTGGGAGCTACGATACCACAGACAGACACGTTAAATTTATAACACCCCTCTCTTTCCGCGTCGGGGGTTAAAAATAGTAGTAGTAGTACTACTACTACTACAGCCTATTTACCGCCCACTGCTGGGCACAGGCCTCCTCTCATCACGAGAGGGTTCGGCTGTAGTCCCCACGCGGGCCCAGTGCGGATTGGAAACTTCACACACATCCTTAAATTACTTCTCAGATGCGCGCAAATTTCCTCACGATGTTTTCCTTCACCGAAAAGCTCAGTGGTAAATTCACATTGAATTTCGCACATACGTAAACTCAGAGGTGCGAGCCGGAATCGAACCCCCGACCCTCTGCATGAGAGGCGGTAGGTCGAACCACTAGGCCACCACGGCTTCTTCTAAAAATTTTTTTATTTTTTTTTTTCAATTTGAATTTTCGATCAGCCTGCCAGACTATGAGCAAATGAGCTGTCAAGGTTTCACTCTTCATTGTGTAGCTGTAGCTCCCGTACTATTGCTTAGTTCCATTATTTGTCGCCTCTTCAGTCGTTTTATATAGTTTGGTACTGATAGCTGGATTGCTAGTGCATTCGGATGATGTATTAGACGCTGTTTGTAGGCACAGGCCAAATTTTTTATTTCCTCTTTCACAGTGGATATGCCCAGCAAGCTGTGGATTTCTGCATTAGTAATAAACCAAAGGGTGCATTAGCAAGTAGTTTAAGGATGGAATTTTGAGCCCTTTGCAATATACATTGCTGGTGCTAACAAATTAGTCACGGATATTTTTACAGCTGATAGTACTCGGCTCTCGAAGTACATTTAAGTATGAAACATCATTGGTTTTGTTATGTTTTTTTGGAGAAAAATAGGAAACAAATTTGCTACGTTAAAACACCCTGTTAATGACATTTAGGAAAAAGTACTTTTGACGTGACACGACAGACAGTGTTAAACCTCTTGACAGGTACATAATAGGGGTGATTATTTAAAAAAATAATTATAATATCTTTTTTTTGTTCGGAAAATGAAAACAAAAAAATGGTATACAAAGGTTCCTTAATTATATTAAAAGTTAATTGTTTTAATGTAATTTATTATCTCTTAAAATATCCTTGACTAATTTGTTAGCACCTTATATTTATGTTTGAGTCCCTTGCAGATCCCCAAAGTTGGATCCCATAGGTCCATATTATTAAATTTATAAATATACATTCTAATACTCACTGGATCGTGCACTTTAATATGGTTCTCATACGTGAACATGGACAGAAATCCTTTAAAGCATTTCTCGCAGCGCACGAGCGCGTGCAGGTAGTTCTCCGACTCTTTCCGAGCTTCCATCTCTTTCTCTTGTTCCTCTTCCGTCAGCCGCACCACCTGCGGGAGGGAGATAGAAGATAGACACTTAAAATGAAAAAAATACCGATGGACTGTCAGAAAAGAGCTAACGAGAACTATCACGTCGAAATAAAAAAATATTGTGTAAACCGTTTTCGATTTAGGGATTCGTTTGTGAAATATTAAGCTTTAAAGTGCTAATTTTCGTTAGTCAAGTCCCCCCCTGCCAGCTAAATGGTTGTTGTTGGATGGCTGAAATAAATCACGGAATTACTAGGTATATGTATATAACGAAGTTAAAAAGAAAACTATCACAGCTTATTTGGCTGTCAAAGTTCAATAGTCATAGTCGACCAACTGAAAAATTTACTGTAAAAAATAATAGGTACAAATAGCATTGAAAATTATTGTGATGGGCCACTATACAGTATGGAACCCTACATTGCGCGCGGCCCGACACGCACTTGGCCGGTTTTTGTTTTTAGGAATAGGTAAAACCACTAACCTCGATATTATACCGCTCCTCAAACTTGGCATAATCTTCTTCACACATGAAATATCTTTTGAAACCTTTCTTCTTTCTAGTACAAGCAGTTTTCTTTTTAACCCACTCCACCACAGGTTTTTCCTCTTTAACCTCCTTAACCTTCTTAACCTTTTTCCTTTTACCCTTTTCCTTCTTAACCTTCCTTCTTTTAGAGCTTTCCTTCTTAATCTTCCTTTCTAACTTCGCTTTTATTTCTGATAACTTCTCATCTAATTCTTCCATATCCTCGAAATCCTCCATGTTAACAACTGGTAGGTCTATATAATTAGGATCTTTGACATCAGCAGTTTCCAAGTCGCTGTCATGACAGAGATTTGACAGCAGCTGTGA
The DNA here is from genome assembly GCA_963971205.1 of Aethes cnicana. NCBI lineage: Eukaryota > Metazoa > Arthropoda > Insecta > Lepidoptera > Tortricidae > Aethes > Aethes cnicana. The sequence continues at coordinate 1,827,013 of OZ020299.1, read as the reverse complement.
GCTGTCGTTCGAGGCGTCGAGAAAGTCCTGGGGTTTTGAGAAATGCATGTCAAATTTGTCGTCCGTGAGGTGGTTGGTTATTCTGTCGATGGTTCTGATGTAGTCTGTTGTGATCTGGGAAAAGAAAATGACAAATCTAGAAAATAAATAAGTGTCAAGGAAAAGTATACTTGATCCAAGATAAGATGACGAAAATACACTTTTTTTATACTAATGGTATAGGCAAACGAGCGCACAGCCCACCTGATGGTAAGTGGTCACTGCGGCCCATGGACACCGAAATCGTATGATCCCCCATTAAGAAACCATAAGATCTCGAATGCATTGCCCACTCTGGGCCTAAGATGGAATGCCTCTGTGCCAGAAATTTCACCGGCTGCCTTAAGCTCCTGCTGGAATACAACAGTGCGAGCACTGCGGCGGGTTAGCGGCGAAAGACGGTGGTACCACCCCGGACGGACCCAGCACCAGGTCCTACCACTACCACTAACAAAACACTTGAAATAATCAAGTTGCATTTTTCCGTAATGAAAAGTAGCCTATGTCCTTTCCCAGGATCCCAACTATCCCCATGCCAAATTTTATCTCTTACTTAAGTTACTTTCGCATTTAAAATATCAGTATGGAAATTTCTCATATAAGTATTTATATCGTTGTCTAGCACCCATAATACAAGCACCACTTAATTTGAGGCTAGGTCAATATGTCCCATGATTATTATTATTATTTGTTATAAGGGTTTCGATTTTCCTGTTAAGGTTCGGTACCGTAAAGACCTGTCAAGTGACTCACATAGTTTTGATGTGCGAGGGCCTGTTTGAGCAAGTCGTGCGCGCGGCGACAGCGAGCGCGCAGCGCTGCGCCCTCCCGCACGCGCGCCGCGCACGACTCGCAAAGGTGTTGTGGGAAGCCATCTCCTAATGCCAGCTGAAAAGTTAAATTAAATAAGCCTCTAAAGAGGTCAAAGACAACATGTCAATTCAATAGATTCATATTTATTTATTTATTTATTTATAGCCTCTTCAGAAATTTTACAATAAAATACTTAAAACTACAGTAACCGAGATTTTAATCAATTTCTGTGTGCTTTCTGGATTACCAGAAAGCACCATTAGGCCTCCCCCAGTCTCCTCCATTCTTCTCTGTCAGTGACCTGTCTGGTCCATGTTCTGCCGGCCATTTCCACAATGTCATCCTCCCATCTTTTATGTCGTCTGCCCCTATTCCGTTTACAACCTCTTGGGTACCATGTTGTTACTATTTTACTCCACTTCTCGGGTCCTCTCATGATGTGTCCTCCACACACCAATAGATTCATATAGAGCACATTAAAGCTTCACCCCAAGGTTGAGTGGTAGAAAATGCTTGTAGCATTACGCCTTTTGTACAGAGCATTTTTTTTGTTTGTGCAATAAAGAGTTTAAATTAATTAATTAAAAGTGATAGATGTTGACTACTGCATTGGAAAACTTAAATAGGCATTGGCCGGACATATGTGGCACTGGATAGATGGAGCAATCATGTATTCGCTTTAGGCCCTGCTCCAAAAGAATTGTCGGCAGACCATTCCAGCACGCTGGTTCGATGACATAGTGGCGATGAGAATACCTCTTTGGCAAACAGAGACTTATGACCAGGCCATGTCGAGAAAATCTGGAGAGGTGTATGCCCTACGGTGGGCGAGAATGCAACGAAGAAGAAAAGAGTACTTTAGCCCACTCTGATACACCACTTGGAGTCTGTCCTCAAGTAAGTCTAGGAAGTGACGGCTGAATTCATAATTTATTTATTTTTAGGTCTTATTTCATTAAGCAGATGGTACTGCAAATTTATCTATATTTGTTGAGAATATTAGTACAGACAAACTATTCTATTCTATATAAATTAATGGCTTCTGTCTTGGACACTTCGCCAATATCAAAGTTAGGGCCACAGGCCTGCAAGTTGTTCGGTAATAATGATAAATGAATGGTACAAAAGATAAATCAAGCAAAAATGGAGAAGCTCAACAAACGACAACCATCTTGGACGACGGCCATTGAGCAACCTCCAGACAAACTATGATAATAGTCAGCCCATTTTACTAAGCATGTCTTTGTAAAAAAAACATGTTTATAATAAGGAGATAGCAGAAGTGTAATTAAATTGGCTTCTTATTAGATCAGATGCTAACTAGAATTAAAACTTAACTAAAAAAAATACTTTATCCTATGCCTAAAAATTTAATTAAGCACAGGTTTTATTTAACACTCCTAATATTGATTTTCTACAACTAAAACGATGCTAAAATAGCGTGATTTCATCACTAAAAACACTACGATTATTTACGCTTCTATAACCAAAATCCGCCAAATATTACACTGACTTGAATGTATATTATATACTAAACATTAATATAGATATATTCACATCAAAATGCAATTACCGGAGTGTCCATAAGTTCAGAAAAGGCTTCGTCCAGTCTGTCTTCGTAAATCGCGACCAACTTTGACTCCGTATCGAGGCAAACACGACATGCCAGCAGCTCGTCCGCGTCAACTTCGACTTTTATTGTAGCCATAATGTTTATTTACTTAAGCTTATTTACTAATAATTGTGTCTAATTCATTTTATCGTAATAAATTAATAAATAATCATATCGGATTAGAGTACGCCTGATTTGACATTTAAATTGGTTTGTTCAAGTTGGTGAAAATAAACTTCTTTACAACCCATTTTTCTATATAAGCTTTCAGCAAACTACGCTTTATCTTAAGAACGATACGGTTGACAATTTGGTGAGATCAAATGTGTACAAAATATGAAAAATAGCGATATAAGCAACTGCATTAACAAACTATGTTGTCAGCTTACAATTACGATTTCTTCTATAATGGTAGATTTCTGATAGGGTTTGGATTTTGGTTGGACACGCCCATATTGAAGTTGGTCATGGGTACGATTAATTGGAATTTACCACTGAGCTTTTCAGTGAAGGAAAACATCGTGAGGAAATCTGCACGCATCTGCGAAGTATTTCAAGAATGTGCGTGGTTTTCAATCCGCACTGGGGCTGCGTGGGGACTATAGTATAGACCAAACCCTCTCGTGTAGACAGGCCTGTGCCCACCCAACAGTGGGCCGTAAATAGGCTGTTGTGGTTGGGTCGGTATTGGTACACAAGAAAAATAAAACAATTACAGTTACTATAGGAATACTTTATTTACATTTCGATTTTCGTTGCGTTGTATTGAATATATTTTATTTCAACAACACTTTTTATTTATATCTTAACATAACTTCAATTCCAGGTATCGATTTCTATTTAGGTATATATGCTTCTCTGTTTTATTGCACAAATATTTAACAAAAACTGTAAATAGCATTTTGTCCGCCCATCTATTTTACCGTCTCACAATATACGGACAAGTTTCCACAATTCATTCTTTCTTTCAAATTTAATACATACCTATTGATTTATCATTAACTAGCTTTTCCCCGCAACTTCGTATGCGCAGAAATATTAAATGTAAAATCCCGTTTTTTCCCCGTTCCCGTGGGAATTTCGCAAAATCTTTTCTTAGCGTATGCCTACGTCATAACATCTACCTGCATGCCAAATTTCAGCCCGATCTGTCCAGTGGTTTGCGCTGTGCGTTGATAGATCACTGTCAGTCAGTCAGTCAGTCACCTTTGAGTTTTATATATTTAGATTTCACTTCTAAAATTGCTCTTTTTTGCCAAATTCCTTTAATAATCTGCTACTATCATTACAATAGGGCCCGCATACTCCACGCCTAATGATGTAGTGGGATCGTATTCATTCATTTCAACGCGCTAATCATGTATGTTCATCTAAACTCATATCATAAACCCTCTATGATGCATTCAAAAACCGCAAATTATGACCAGCATTAAGATAAACTGTTTAAATAGAACAGATTTCTTATCTGTGAAAATGTTCTTATAGCTGCATTAGACCATCGAATTCGATGGTCTAATAGCATTAAAATACAGCATCTTCGAACAGCAATGCCCGCCTATATTCTTCAGTCAGACAGAGCGAAAGTTTGTTCCAAATTCAAATATCGAATCTATTTAGTCTATACTTTTTGAAAATCGAATGTGAGACACTGACGTATTCGTATTGCCGCCATTGTTGACATATTTTGAAGCATCTTAGAGGATTTATAAAATGAGTATAGATAAAGTTGTGTATGCAACTGTACATAATTAGGCCTTAAAACACTCGTACGATATTATTATGAAACTCGCCTCACGGCTCGTTTCATAAAACACCACTCGTGTCTCAAGGACCTTTATTATGTAGCAGTTACATAAACGACTATTAAAGAAACGAGCTATTTGGACAAAATTTGCAATATCGGGGCTTACGGGTGCGAAAATACTACCTATATAGCTAAGTGTCATATCTGAGAAAATTCATTTTTGTCTCAAACTTTCGCGATACACTCATATTAAACACACTATCACCGAGACTTAATCGCGTAAAAACTATTTATTTTTTACCTCGACGTTTCGGCCGCGATGCAACGGCCGTGGTCACGAGAAGACTGAAGTGACGGTATCAGCATATTTTTCTTGTCGCGCGGGTGGTTCGAACTACCCGCACTTGATTTTTATTAATGTCACTCGGAATGTCAACAGGCCGGCACACAACACTAACAATGTCCGTAGATTTATCCGAAGGGGCATCTCGTCGCTTACACTTGCTCCCGTTGATAGTGTGTTTAATATAAATTCATTTTTAACTGTTACCGCCCAGTTAGGTTAGTGGTTTATTTAGACGCCATCCCTCCTCCGCCTTCTAGGGGGCGGCTTGATCTTCATGTGAACGTACTTGATGTGGGTCGACAGAGACCCTGACTGCGTGAAGGATTTGTTACAAATCTGACACTCGAAGGGCTTCTCGCCTGTATGTACCTGAAAATAAGATGAATGTGGGATTCGACAATAAACTGCGTGTCCACTTGTCCCGGGTCGCGGACGTGACGACCACCGGAGGCTGCGTACGGCGGCCGCTCGAGCGCCTCAGTCCTCTACCAACTCAAATTGAAATTCAATCATTTATTCAGCAAATTGGCCACATAGGGGCACTTTTACACGTCAGAAATAGTACATTACAGACCTAGGGTGGTGAATTCATAAATGTCCCAGATCGCAGGTTTCTGTGGCCCGAACCGAAGGTGAGGGCCATAAATATGCGATCTGGGGCTTTACGAATTACCGCCCCAGGTTTGTCAAAAGTTTTACGTCTTGCCTTGGCCAAGAAGTGAGATTTTCTCTCCGCGTACCGGGCAGAAAATCCCACTTTACGGCCAAGGTGATGTAAAAGAATTTACCAGCGCTTCCTAGACTTGCTTGAGAAGAAGCGCCGCAACACTTCTCAAAATTTCCACATAGTTACAAAATTTACATTACATGTATAAATTATACATATAGGTACGTACTAAAATTACATTGAAGGGATGTATAGTCCCTAACTTAAACTTAAATCTAAGATCTTAGAGATGTATAGTCTCCAAGGGTCCAGAAAAAAATATATTATGGAGATGGCCTCCATTGTCAAATAAATATAAATTCCATAGCAAGCAACAGCTGATGATCTTCAGGGTTGAAAGGGCTTCCTTTCAACGAGGCGGGAAGATGTTACGCCTACAATAGCCTAGTCAAAATCCACCGGAATCCTACGAGACGCAACATTGCCTTTATTTAAACACCAATACACACGTACACTGACATACACACAATCACCCATTCACACGCACACACACACCATACACACAGAGACACACATACAGATTTTCCATTAAAGCTACATTTAAAAAGTTTTTGGGTTTTTTATCGAAGACCCCATTATGTATCAAATACAGCATAGAGAAATGATACAAGAATCTACAGCCTATTTGCGTCCCACTGCTGGGCACATGCCTCCCCTCATCATGAGAGGGTTTGGGCTATAGTCCCCACGCGGGCCCAGTGCGGATTGAGGACTTCACACACAGGTTTTGAAATACTTCGGAGATGCGTGCAGGTTTCCTCACAATGTTTTCCTTCACCGAAAAGCTCAGTGGTTAATTCAAATTGAATTTCGCACATAAGTAAAGTTAGGTGCGAGCCGGAATCGAACCCCCGACCTTCTGCATGAGAGGACGCACCACTAGGTCACCATGGCTTCCACAAATACAACAAGTATAATATTGTTTCGGTTAAACTTTGTTTATACTACGGAGTAGGTAAACGAGCTCTTGGTCCACCTGATTGTAGGTTATTAGATGCGTATGGCCTGTCACATCATGGTACCACTTACCACTTTGTGTTTATAGATGGAGCTTTTGTCTAGGAACGTTTTGGGACACTGCGAGCATTGGTACTTCTTGATACCGGTATGAACTCGCTCCTTGTGGCCCTGCAACAAACAATCACACTTCTAAATATATAAAACTCAAAGGTGACTGACTGACATAGTGATCTATCAACGCACAGCCCAAACCACTGGACGGATCGGGCTGTAATTTGGCATGCAGGTAGATGTTATGACGTAGGCATCCGCTAAGAAAGGATTTTGCGAAATTCCCACGGGAACGGAAAAAAAAACGGAATTTTACATTTTAATATTTCTGCGCATACGAAGTTGCGGGGAAAAGCTAGTTAATTTATAAAAATACTAGCTTCTGCCCGCGACTTTGCCCGCGTGGAATAGGGATGACGACAACTTTTTTTTCCTTAGTCTATCAGGAAGATTATTGAAAAGTATTGGACACGTATTTTTTATTTTTTCACGTTATCAAACTTATACGGAGATGTATTGAGTTGAAATGTCGCGTGACGTCACGGTTATTTATTTATTTATTTATTTATTTATTTATTATGGTTTGCCAACAGGTACAATACCATAGCACATGCACAAAATAAACGATTAGTACGATAACATCAAGAGTATCCACCCAATTACAGGCAAACACAGCATGCATTATAAAGATAACGCTTAGTGTAAAGTAAAAACAAAGAAAACCTAAGTGAGTAAAAAAAAAAAATATAGCAAGATAAACAGTTATGTCTATGTAAAATTTGGATATCAAAAGTTACAAAATCTGAGATACGTAACAAAATCGTGAGGCAAGAAACATTAAACCAGGGAATAAGATCCCTAGTGAAAAGATTAACAAAACAAAAATAATTTACAAGCTTTCTAGAAGCCAACGACATTATAAATTATACTTAAGTCTACATAAAAATGTCCTGAATTGATACGATGTTAGGTACGATTTATACCTAACGGTGACGTAGTTAGCCCCCACTCTCCAACTTTAATGCGTTTTAACTTAGTAATTCTTTGTTAATTTGATAAAACAAAAAATACGTGTCTAATATTTTTTTATTACCTGACTGACGGACTAATTAGAATTTCGATTTCTTCACCCTGTCGTCATCCCTATTCGGTTGTCGCGTTCCCGTGGGAACTATGCGTTTTTCCGGGATAAAAAGTATCCTGTGTCCTTTCCCGGAATCCCAACTCTCTCCATGCCAAATTTCATCGGTCCAGCGGTTTAAGCTTGAAGAGGTAACAGACAGAGTAACTTTTGCGTTTATAATATTAGTATAGACGAGCTTTTACCCGCGACTTCGTCTGCAGGGAATTTGACACTATATATGTATATCCAAAGCCCTTATTCCGGGACACTCTTAAAACCTTTTCCGGGATTACGGGATTTGTAGGATTTCCGGGATTTCTATCCAAAATCCTCCGCCGGGGTCCCTATAATACTTATGAGTTTCCGGGACAATAGCAGGTAGCCTATAGCTTATTCCAGGCTACAATAACTATCTGTTTACCAAATTTCAAGCAAATTAGTTTTAGCGTGATTAAGCAACAAACATCCAAACATCTAAACATCCAAACACACAAACTTTCAGCTTTATTATATTAGTAAGACAAATTCACAAGCGTTTTCTTCTAGTCACAGAGAAATTAACAACAAGACATCGCTTCAGTGAAGTTTTGTATGGGACCGCCGCTGCCAAACCGAATAGAATGGGGACTATCGTTTCTTTGCTCACCAGTTGGCGCCACTGTTGACTAAGGTCCAGAGGTATAGCTGTCAAAGACGACTCTATTAAGATCGGTGCCGAAACTAAGTTTTAAATCTTGAATCTCATTAAGTTTATTAATTATAAATAACTATCATCATATCCAGTAGATATGTCGCATTGTTGTGCAGTTCCGTTTTGTTCGGAATTTATATTTTTGTTTCAAAGCGTTTACATTCATCGCCAAATAATCCATATTTGCGATAATTTCACGAAAGACATTACTTTTCAACAGGTAAATTAAAGAAATGAATAATTTGTATCACGAAACCCGCCAAAACCGGTGAAAAGTGAATGTTATTGGACCTCACGCGACACTAGCGCCTCTAGTGGCAAATTTACACGCGATAGCCCCCATTAGAGGCGTGTCTGGAACATCAAGGTAAATACCTCTAATAGTGGCAGCAGGGGTCGCCCAGCTATGAGAAGTCTTGATGTTAATTTGTCTGTGCTTCTAGTTAACTTACCTTCACTTGGGCGGCGGTGAGGAAGCTTTTCGGGCACATACTGCATTTAAATGGACGCTCACCGGTGTGTCGCAATTGGTGCGTCTTCAGGTTGGCGAAACTCTGCAAAAACGTTACAATTTTTACAAATTCCACGAAACCAAATCATTTCAAATTCAAGCATTTATTCAGCAAATTGGCCACATAGGGGCACTTTTACACGTCAGGAAAAGAATTTACCAGCGCTTCCTAGACCCATTGCTTGAGAAGAAGCGCCGCAACAAACTCAAGCAGAAGGCCGTTTTTCAAAATTTACAAAATTTACATTACATGCATAAAATATACATATAGGTACGTACTAAAACTACATTGAAGGGATGTATAGTCCCTAACTTAAACTTAAATCTAAGATCTTAGAGATGTATAGTCTCCAAGGGTCCAGAAAAAAAATTCATGGAGATGGCCTCCATTGTCAAATAAATATAAATTCCATAGATGGCGACAGTCTCAAAATGTCAATAAATAATGAAATACATCATGTATAAAAGAGTTCATTAATACATGTCAATAAGAACATGATGAGGTCTCTCGCTTAAAATGTTTGACTTAATATTTAAAGTTAATGATTATTTTTAAACGTCCTTGCAAGCATGAACAGACCGGACCCCACAGACAGCACCCGTTCACGAGCGTGACGCGTATCTCAGCCATAAGCAATATGCAGGCACTCGGCCTATAAAAGCACGATTTCGAACACAATTCGAATGAAGTGTCTATGTTTGCGTGCGAGGACGTCTGTACACTTGTAAATGTGTGTGTACCACTACGCGGGTCAACGATTCACTCTCCATCTCTGGATGAAACAAATGGCGGTAAGGGCGAGTTGGGCGCGAGTTGCGCGCCGGCTCTAGCCGAATCTATTCAGGCACTAGTCCCACTGCGATCGAGTAAGCGATGAGCTATTGGCTATAAAAACGAACAAAAGATATCCCGTGTAAATAAAAGAGACACGGCGATGTTTCGGTGAACTATCATTTTTTTTATATTTGTAGAACTGACCAGCGATTAGCCTCCATCTCACCTGATGGAAAGTGACGATGAGGCCAAAGATGTAGCTCACTGGGTCAGTAAATACCTATTCACTCTAGTCTTGAAGACCTGTAGATTATAACTGTCGGGGAAAACAGAGGACGGAAGAGAGTTCCCTTCCTTAGCAGTCCGCATCAGAAATGACGATGCAAAGCGCTTTGTTCGAATGATATATCGCCGTGTCTCTTTTATTTACACGGGAGTGCTTATCTTTTGTTCGTTTTTATATCCGATAGCTCATCACTTACTCGCTTGCGGTGGGACTAGTACCTCAGGCGGGTGATTCCGTGGCCATTCTGTATGTGGTACTATTAAATATTCTGTGGTACGGGTTCAAGCAAACGCTGTGACGATATTTTAACCACAGAATCAGCTATCGATTCTAAGCCGGTTTTTTAAATTTTCATTTTTTTTCGAGTTGGCTAAAACGTTGTATCGCTCACACCATCAATCTCATACTAGGCCATGCTTTTTTTTATTTACTCGAAAAAATAAAAATCTTACAAACATGCTTAGAATCGATAGCCATTCTGTGGGTAAAATATCATCACAGCTTCGAGTTGGAAAAAAAAATTGTATGGGATTCAGCTAAACCACCAATCCCATATTGGGCCATACTGGTTTTTGTTTGCATCTTGAAAATAAATAAAAACTCAAGAGGGTTTACTCCGAAAGTTGGCAACGTCGCAAATAGCTGTCAAATATTTCGCTGTTTTCATAAATTTCTGAATATTACTGAATGAAAATATGAATCATCGCTTTATGGTCGAATAAAACATTAAGTATGGATTGCAACAGTTATCATAGGAACACGAAATTGTTAGGATTATGGAAGTACTATCTTTTGAAAACTTTCCATCGCATTTTAATGTAATATTATCATTTGAATGGCTAACCACGAATATAAAACGAGACGCGTCATTCAACCATAGAATGATAACTTTTTTTTTAATTGTTTGGAACACCTGCCTAGGTTTCTTTTAACCTGCCCAGGTTAAAAGAAACTTCTTATCGGTTCAACGGTCTGTAATCAAGTGAAGAGAACGGATGACATTTTCAGGTTATAAGCTATGAATGAATGATAAGATTGAATGGAAGGTAGAATGATCAACTGAATAACTGTTATAATAAATCAATTGAGATACTTGGAGTTTTGTATTATTCCAACATAATTCAGTAATATTGAGAAATTAATAAAAACAGCGAAACATTTGACAGCTATATATGACGTTGCCAATTTTCGGGATAAACCCTCTTAAACAATGCTTAGAATCGATAACTGATTCTGTGAGTACAATAACGTCACAACGTTTTGCTTGACTCTACGGATTCTGGAAATGATCAATATGGTTATATTTACGTATAAATTATAACCATAATGACGTTGACAATTTTAACAACTCACGGTATACCCCTTCCCGCAAGTCTCGCACATGTACTCGTCCATGCCGCGCCGTGCCGCACTGTACTTGTAAATGATCTTGTATCTCGGCTTTATTTTCAAATGCACTCTATCAATATGCGTGCTCAAGGAAGACTTCGTCGCGAATTCTTGGTTACACTGGAGACAAAATAGTACATTTCGATACTAGTGCGGAAAGTGTGGACACTTCCGCACGTGTATCGAACGACGTTTTTTAATACAGTTGCGAAAAAATAAGAAAAACAACGAGTAAGGAATTAGAAACGTTTATATTATTAATTTTGTAATTGCAATAGAACTGAAAAATAATAAAGTTCTACAAAAATTAAAAAAAATCTCCTAATAAAAAAATCTTCTATCTTTAATTTTTTATTTTTGTTACATAATAGTTAATGGCACAATTTGTACAATTATTGAGTGTGATATTGAAAGTTTTTGCTGGTAAATTAAGTGTTTGGCTGACTGAATTATTAATCTCACATGTCTGTGAAGATTGAGTCACTATGGAAAAGAGAAAAGCACTAGTTCGCAAAAACCAACTTTGCGCACGCTAAACAGCTACGTAAAGTAGCACTTTTTGAGCAACTGTATTAAAAATATAGTTTCAGTACCTCTGACCATTTGGGGATCTCTGTCTAAATGTTTCATTTTTAGCGTGCTAACCTCAAGAGGTAAAAACGGAACCCTTATAGGATCACTCGTGTGTCTGTCCATCCGTCTGTCACAGTCGATTCTCTCCAAAACTACTGGACCGATCAAGTTTAAATTTGGTACGCATATGTAAGTTTGTGACCCAAAGACGGACGTGTATCGAAAATAAATGAATTTTAAACATATACCCTATTTTTGGGGGCTAAATTGGAAAAAATATTAATGGAGTTTTTCAAACTATATCGTGTGACATATCAAATGAAAGTACTTCATATGAGGATCTCAAGTTGATTTTTTGTATCTCTTTTTTGGTCAATACTTTTCGAGTTATTTAAGAAAATAGTCGGAAAATGACCATTCCTCTCCCCTTATCTCCGAAACTACTGGACCTAAAATGTTGGAAAAAATACGGACGATAGTTATTGGCCTATAGATTACAGGAAAATTGTTAAGAAGTCCATGGTGTTTGAAATCCATGATATAAAAGAGCTTATCCTGTGAAACGGTTTGAAAATGACGTCATTGAAAATAATCAAGGGTCGGAGCCATCTCCACGCGAATTTAACTCGCTTCTTGGCCGGTTTTTTTATTAAGGAAAATTTTGTTTTCGTGGTGTGTGACGTCATAGCATAGCACTCTCTCGCTAAAGAGTGGCTTAAAGATGTGAGCTATTTCTATGCGCAGAAAGAGTTACTATGTCATTTTTGCCTTCCGCCCTTTTAGAATGAGGACCTTTTTAAATTACGACGTACGAGAAAAATAAAAAATACGTGTTCTTTTAAATTTTCCCAACTTTATAATCAACGTTTTATAATTAAACTAGCTGAACTAAACTATCGGACTTCGTACCGCTTTACATTTTTTTGGTATGAAAAATACTACTACTACTACAACAGCCTATTTACGGCCCACTGCTGGGCAAAGGCCTCCTCTCATCACGAGAGGGTTATACTATAGTCCCCACGCGGGTCCAGTGCGGATTGGGGACTTCACACACATCTTTGAATTACTTCTCAGATGCGTGCAGGTTTCCTCACGATGTTTTCCTTCACCGAAAAGCTCAGTGGTTAATTCAAATTGAATTTCGCACATGAGTAAACTTAGAGGTGCGAGTCGGAATCGAACCCCCGACCCTCTGCATGAGAGGCGGTAGGTCGAACCACTAGGCCACCTGAAAAATAGCTTACGTCCTATTCTCAGGCCTACTGAACATACACTCCAAATTTCATAAGAATCGGTCGAGCCGTTTCGGAGGAGTTTGGTTACAAACACTGTGACACGAGAATTTTATATATTAGATGGGAAATTGGGAATATTTACATTAGTAAAATAAAATAAATACCTTAAAATAAACTAATTAAACAAACAACTAACAATGGTAACTAAATTAAAAAAAATATATACATGGTGGGTCAGAAAATATGGCAAATAATTAACCCACAGTATCGGCTATTGATTCTAAGTATATTGTATAGGTCTTTAATTTTTTTCGAGTTGGTAAAAAAAAAATTGTATAGGAATCAGGCGTCGCTCACACAACCAATCCCATATACATTTTTTTTTACCAACTCGAAAAAAATAAAAGACCTATACAATATACTTAGAATCGATAGCCGATACGGTGGGTTAATTATTTGCCATATTTTCTGACCCACCGTGTATATCTTGAAAAAATTAAAAAGATCCTTGCGGCATTGTTCGGAGGATGCTGGCAGCATTTCCTCGCTGGATATATAGCTATGCTAATCCGTTGCGTGAGGAAGCTGCCAGCTCTTCGGTCCCCCGTTACGTCGACAAGCCTCTTACTTCCTTCTTTGAAGAGGGTAAGAGCGCCGGGACCCCACGAAACCAAGGTCTCGACACCGAAAGCCACAAAATGATACCCGGCGCCGAGACCCCTGTACTTATTAACTTTTGCTTTTTATACATGTTAAAAAATTTAAATGCTGTCAATTCTTTGTCAAATAAAAAAAAAACATATTATTTCGGTACACAGAAAAGAAAATATTTAGCACATAGTCACATACTCACGTCGTCACATCTATATGTTTTTTTAGCGTGTGTCAGTTTGTGGGTTGTAAGTTGATCTTCTTCCGAGAAAGTTTCACCGCATTGGGAACAAGCCCTGAAAAAATAAGAATAATTTATCTATACTAATAATTGGAAAGTTGCTGTCTCTCTGTTGCTTGCTCACGCTAAAACTTTGTATGGAGATAGGTTGAGAAGAGTATGGAAAGAACATAATTATAATGAAAAAATCACGAGGGTTTACTCAAAAAGTTGGCAACGTCGCAAATAGCAGTCAAATATTTCGCTGTATTCATTAATTTCTGAATATTTATATATTTATATATATTAATTATCGCTCTATGGTTGAATATAACATTAAGTATGGGTTGCAACAATAGGGATGACGACAGGGTGAAGAAATCGAAATTCTAATTAGTCCGTCAGTCAGGTAATGAAAAAATATTTATTAGACACGTATTTTTTTGTATTGACAAATTAACAAAGAATGACTAAGTTAAAACGCATTAAAGTTGGAGGGGGGGGGCTAACTACGTCACCGTTAGGTATAAATCGTACCTAACCGTGACGTCACGCGACATTTCAACTCAATATATCTCCGCATAAGTTTGATTACGTGAAAAAAGAAATAATAATTTTCAATAATCTTCCTGATAGACTAAGGAAAAAAAAGTTGTCGTCATCCCCTATTATCATAGGAACACGAAATTTTTAGTATTATGTAAGTAATATATTTTGAAAACTTTCCATCGCATTTTCCACATATTTTAATGTAATCTTATCATTTGAATGCCTAACCAACAAATATAAAACGGGACGCGTCATTCAACCATAGAATGATAACTTCATTTTTCATTCAGTAATATTGAGAAATTAATAAAAACAGCGATACATATGATTTGACAGCTATATGCGACGTTGTCAACTTTCGGGATAAACCCTCTTAACTTGAATATCCTCATTTAAAGAGATCAAAAATTGTGGAAGTCGCAAAAGAAAGTTACATCCAAGTAACGGACTAAGCCGTGGTGGCCTAGTGGTTCGACCTACCGCCTCTCATGCCGAGGGTCGGGGGTTCGATTCCGGCTCGCACCTCTAAGTTCACTTACGTGCAAAATTCAATTTGAATTTACCATGAGCTTTTCGGTGAAGGAAAAAATCGTGAGGAAACCTGCACGCATCTGCGAAGCAATTCAAAGATGTGTGTGAAGTCCCCAATCCGCACTGGGCCCGCGTGGGGAGTATAGCCCCAACCCTCTCATGATGAGAGGAGGCCTGTGCCCAGCAGTGGGACGCAAAATAGACTGTAGTAGTAGTAATATATAGTAATGGACTAAGTATTACATATAATTGATATACATAGTAGATATAATGACTCTTTATAAAAGTTTTTTTTTACATTTCATTAGAATGTATTCAATTCAATTCAATTTTTATTGCAATCATATGGTTATACAGATGGTCTTATTTCAAAGAGTTTCACATATGATACCCTGTAAGGGCACTACAATTTTTATTATTATTTATATCTATATAAATAGTTCCTATTTTTTGTTAGAATATTATTATAGTACAGTTTAAAATAATGTTTACATTTATGTTAATAGAATTAATTAATAAAAATAACAGTTTTCATGCAATAATAAAATGAATAATAGTTATACTTATAATATTATAGTTAATCATTAGAAAAGTCGTCACTGAAAAAATCTTGAATGGAATAATAGCATTTAGCAGTCAAAAATGTTTTTAATTTACTCATAAATAGTTTTTCATGTCGCTTTATTGATTCTGGTAATTTATTTGTTATTAATATACTTTTATAATGAGGCCCATTCCTGTACATAGCCAAATTTGTTTTAGGTAATAGTAATTTATTTCTATATTGTGTTCTAGTTCTTTCAGTATCTTTGTTTTTTTCGAACAAGTCAGGGTGATTTTTTACAAATAATGCCGCTTCCAGTATGTACATTGACGGTAGTGTTAAAATTCCGTGTTGGATGAAGTGTGGGCGACAACTCTCTGGGATACGTATATTGGCTACAATGCGAATACATTTTTTCTGCATTATAAACAGTTGTTGAGCGTCGGTGCTATCTCCCCAGAGTAGCACTCCGTAGCGTAGCCATGCGTGCGCATACGCATAATATGCACATAACGCGGATTCCGTATTTGTATTCCTTTTTAGTATACTTAGCGCATATATAAATTTGGATAACTTTGTTTTTACATTTTGAATGTGACCCTTCCAGTTTATACTTGAATCTATGGTGATACCCAATAAATTAAATTCATTTACTTCCTCTATTTTTTTATTGTTAATAATTAATTTTAATTCTAATGGTTTTTTTTGTGTAGGTTTAAATTGCATAATTTTGGTCTTTTTTTCATTAATTTTCAGATTATGTTCGTCCAGCCATTTTGTTATTGTTTGGAATATACCTTCAATACGCGAGTCACAGTCGATGTCGATGCTATTTGTGCAACTGAATAGTAGTGAGACGTCGTCAGCAAAGACTACGCTCGTAACATTTGTGTCCAAAGCTCTCGGTAGGTCATTTATGTAAGCTAAAAACAGGATACAGCTACATACACTGCCCTGTGGGATCGAGCATGAAGTACGACGGATTTTTGAGGTAACTGATATAATTTCTTGAGATTTTTCGTCATGGAAGTCAATTTGCACATATTGCTTACGGTTTTGGAGATATGATTGGAACCAACGCTGGGCTGTACCTCGAATTCCTATATCATATAGTTTGTTCAATAAAATTTCATGTGATACTTTGTCGTATGCTTTTGACATATCTAATAACAGGCCTACGCTATAATTTTTATTATTTATATGTCCTAATATTGCTTGTATATAATGGTATACTGCTAATGTAGTTGAACGATTTTTCCTAAATCCGTATTGATTATTATTAAGTATGTTGTATTTTTCAAAAAAGTTATATATTCGGTTTGACATACATTTTTCGAATATCTTCGATGTGCTTGGTAAAAGTGATATGGGTCGATATTGGCTCGGTATGTATCAACTTAATAAATAACTGGAGTATATTCACCACAGTTTGGGGTCGCACACGTTATTTCTCGTCCTGTCCGTGTGTCTCGCAACGGCGTCCAAACTCTCAAACTGCACATTGCATGTCGTGCATTTTAACTCCGGTACCGCCGGCTAGAATATGGAAGAAATACCTATAGATATTATTGCAGGTTTGGTTGTATTCCAATGTATTTTTATTTAACCGACTTCAATGTTGTGATCTTATCACGAAACTCGCCTGACGGCTCGTTTCATAAAACCACACTCGTGTTTTAAAAGTTTCATAAACTACTATTAAACTATCTATTATTTTGATATAAGCCGTGTATAAATTGAATCCCAATAACTAACTCGTAAGAAAAAGCCGACTCTCAATTTGAATTTACCACTCAGCTTATCGGTGAAGGAAAACATCGCGAGGAAACTTGCACGCATCTGCGAATTAATTCAAAGATGTGTGTGAAGTCCCCGATCCGCACTGGGTCTGCGTGGGTACTATAGACCAAACCCTCTCGTGATGAGAGGAGGCCTGTGCCCAGCAGTGGGACGCAAATAGGCTGTAGTAGTAATTATTCGAAAGAATCGTGGACCTACCCGGTTGTGTTTCCTGGTCTTATGCTGCTGGAGTCCCAGGGCTCCTGTGAAGGTCTCCCCGCAAACGTCACAGGCGCCGCCCGAAGCGTTCTCATCGGGGTGATGGATTCGCATGTGCGTGTAGCGGGTCGAAGATTTCCTAAATAAAACAAAATAAAATAGTAGATTTTGATCCAAGTGCGAAAAGTTTGTCATTTTATGAAAATGACAATTTCGCACGTGTATCAAACGACATTTTTTTAATACATTTGCGAAAAAAAAAAAGAAATAAATGAACAGGATGAAGCTCAAAAAACTTTACGTACTAGTTCGTAAAAAACAACTTTAGGCACGCTCACTAGCTGTCAAAAACAACTTTAGGCACGCTCACTAGCTGTCAAAAACAACTTTAGGCACGCTCACTAGCTGTCAAAAACAACTTTAGGCACGCTCACTAGCTGTCAAAAACAACTTTAGGCACGCTCACTAGCTGTCAAAAACAACTTTAGGCACGCTCACTAGCTGTCAAAAACAACTTTAGGCACGCTCACTAGCTGTCAAAAACAACTTTAGGCACGCTCACTAGCTGTCAAAAACAACTTTAGGCACGCTCACTAGCTGTCAAAAACAACTTTAGGCACGCTCACTAGCTGTCAAAAACAACTTTAGGCACGCTCACTAGCTGTCAAAAACAACTTTAGGCACGCTCACTAGCTGTCAAAAACAACTTTAGGCACGCTCACGAGCTGTCAAAAACAACTTTAGGCACGCTCACTAGCTGTCAAAAACAACTTTAGGCACGCTCACTAGCTGTCAAAAACAAAAAGCGCTCGTTCGGAAATGACAAACTTATGGCACGTTAAACGGTATCGAAATGTTTACTTTAAGAGCAAAAATATTTTTTTTAAAAACTGCCAATATATCTGCTCAGTTAGAGATCTTCTACTATCTAAAGTCCCGCGCCTTCACATTTCAAAACGCTTCAATGTATTTAAAAAGCACCACCAACACTCTCAACGCATAGCTGATGGCTGTCTCAGCACGCACACGTGTTGAGAGTGTTGGTGGTGCTTTTTAAATACATTGAAGCGTTTAGAAAAGTGAAGGCGCGGGACTTTAGATAGTAGAAGATCTCTACTAGCTTCTACCCAACTGCAGCAGCTGCTTTGGTTATAGTGTTCCCGCGGGAACTATGCGTTTTCGATTGATTGATTGTGTGTGAATAAGTAACAGACTGACAGAGTTACTTTCGCATTTACGATATTAAGATGGATATGCGTAGTTACTTGAACGTCCGGCCACAGTATTTGCATTCAAACGTCCTCCCGGCGTGAAATGCTGAATGCATCATTGCCGCACTTCTGTAATAAAAAACATGAAAAATTTAAATAAAAAAATAGAACCGACTTCAAACTCCGATAGGCTGTGAAGTTGGTGTCAAGTTAACTATAAGATAGTCATAGCTTTGGGGCGGTTCACTTGACACCGACTTCACAGGCTGTCGGAGTTTAAAGTAGGTTCTATTTTTTTATTTAAAATTTTTTTTCGGCTATAGTTGCCAAACAGGTGTACGATCGTAAGTCTCACTGTAGTCTTTGAAATTGATGCCAAAATCATACACATGCTAACAAATTTCGAGGAGTTCCCTCGTTTTGTCATGGATCCCATCATCAGAACTAAACCAAATTATTAAAAGGGTTCAAGTTGGAGGTACACCTTTCAATTAAAAAAAAAAATCGAAATCGGTTCACAATTGACGGAGATATGCGTGGTCATACATACAGGCGCGGATCCACCGTTGTGGGCACTATGGGCATGCCCACAACCCTAAATAGCTTTATAGACATACCTCATGCCTAAGAGTTTTCACGTCACATTTTTACAGCCCAATGAGGTTGATAATTTGGAACGTCTTGATAAAAAAAAAGATAAGAGCGAGTTAAAATCGCTTGGAGAGGGTTCCATTTGTTGATTATTTTCTATATCATTTCAAATATGTAATACCATGAACTTCTTATAGGTTTTCATAGTAATCTGTAGGTCGATAACTAAGAATCATCGTTTTTTTTTTCAAAATTTTAGGCCCAGTAAATTTAATTATTTTATTTAGGTTATCGTACGTGTTTGGGTCACTATGTTACATATAAGTATGTACCAAATTGAAGTAGTTTCGGAGCAAATTGGCTGTAACAGATACACGAGTGATTCTATAAGCGTTCCGATATTTCGTTTTGAGGTTTGTAATCTTAAAAAGTAATGAAAAAAAATTATCTCAATTAAAAAATTAAAACCGACTTCAAACTCCGACAGCCTACAAAGTCGGTGTCAATTTCACTATAAGATTGCCATCGACTTTGTCGGAGTTTGAAATTGGTTCTTATTTTTTTATTTAAAATTTTTTTTCGACTACAGCTTCCAACATGGGTACGATGGGACATAAATGTCACTGTAGTCTTTGAAATTGACGCCAAAATTATACACTTGCTAACAAATTTTGAGGAGTTCCCTCATTTTCTCATGGATTCCATCATCAGAACTGAACCAAATTAAAGTGGGTCCAATCCGGAGGTACCACCTTTTGATTAAAAAAAGAATCATCGAAATCGGTTCATAATTCACGGTGTAATCGCGGAACGTACATACAAAAAAAATAAGAAAAAAACATACCAGACGAATTGAGAACCTCATTTTTTTTCGAAGTCGGTTAAAAAGAGAGACTGTCAGGCCTGCTAGTTTCCGAAAATTGTAATGTTGTGATTTTGCTAAATAATTAAAATATTGTTCCTAGAGGCTCTGAGAGCTGCATGTAGACATCGCGAATCTATTTTTTTGCATGGCTTGAATCAGTTTTTTTTTTACTTTATAACCCCAATAGCTCCGCCATTTTAAAATTTTTACGAAAAGTGACTACAAAAGAAATAAAAAAGGTCGAATCTGGTCACACATGTGCATTTATGATCCATATCGATATAAAATAAATTTTTGGTCTAGATCTGGCTCTTCTAAAAATAGCGACCGTCAACATAGCGTACACCGTAACGTACTATTTAGGTACTATTTATTTGCATAATCTGATCCTGGATAACGTTACGGTGTATCTTGACGGTCACTAAAAATACACTTGTTTGTTGTTCCCAACCATACAGCAGCTTTACAAACCCTATACCTATTAGGGACCGTAAAATAGCCATTCGAAAATTGATTTTTTTCGAAGAAGGCGTATTTGGATAAGCTAATTTTCGCGCCACCTGCATTGTTTGGGCTTTTCAAATTTGTGGCAGGTTTAATTATACTTACTTTAAGTTTTTTTTTAATAAGCTTCCAAACCATACTTCATATTTGCTTCAAAAATGAAAAAATAAGTACATTATTTTCCTTATTTGTAGCTACAAATATGGTAAAAAATACCGTTTACGTTGTTTTTTTGGGGTACGACTCGCACTTGACCAATTTTCGCACGTGCCCACAACCTTTTTTGAGGGCTGGATCCGCGCCTGCATACATAAATATATATATGTATATATATATATATATACATATACGCGTCGAATTGAGAACCTCCTCCTTTTTTTTCGTCGGTTGAAAACATAAAATAATACACCCGGCGTCAAAATTATCGCGCCTCCTCGAAAAATAGTTTCAACCGACTTTAAACCCCATTTGATCAAGGATAATGATATGATTGTTAGGTACCGTTGGAAAGGTAATGAAATGTTTTTTTCTGAAAAAAAAAAAGAGATTTTTCATTGGGTCAAAAATTTATGGAAGTGACATTGCGGAATTTGCGGACAGTTGAAAAAAGTTTAACTTCAAGTTTAACTTTATAACCATAAATGGATCACATTTTTTTACAAAAAATGCCTAAAATTAACTTAAAACCTAGTGTAAAACCCCCCTGCCGTTATTACTGCCTCCAAACGTTCTTTCATCGATCGCACCAACTTCACGATGTCTTCTTCTTGTGGAATGTTGACCCATTCTTCAATGACAGCATCCTGAAGGTGTTGCAGGGTGGTAGGGGCGGCATCTCGTGACCGAACCCGTCGCTTCAGCTCGTCCCAAAGGTGCTCGATCGGGTTTAAGTCAGGACTTCTGGCTGGCCACGGCAAAACAGGGATCCCAACCTCCTCCAGATAATCCCGAACAATTAATGCAGTGTGGGAGCGAGCGTTGTCGTGCATTAATGTGAACCCAGAGCCGACGTAACCCGCATATGGAATCACATGCTCTTCCAGGATCTCGGCAATGTATCGGCGAGCAGTCAGGGACCCTTGGCCGCGAGTGCCTCCAGTCCTGGAGACGCAGACAAGGTCGGTTTTGCCGTCTATAGACATGCCGCCCCAGAAGATGCAAGAGCCACCTCCGTATATACATCCGTAGGTACGTCTTAATTAGTTACTACTTACCTCCGCCTTATGACTTGATCGCAGACTTTACAGATGTACTTGTGGGAATGGCTCTCCATCATGTGCTGTCTCAGGTGAGTGGGGAACTTGTAGCGGGAGTAACAGAGAGAGCATTCGTTCGGGCCTGTGCTCTGCACAACAGAATGATACATTTTATTTTATTTCTGTGAAGCCGTGGTGGCCTAGTGGTTCGAACTACCGCCTCTCGTGCAGAGGGTCGGGGGTTCGATTCCAGCTCGCACCTCTAAGTTTACTTATGTGCGAAATTCAATTTGAATTTGCCACTCAGCTTTTCGGTGAAGGAAAACATCGTGAGGGAACCTGCACGCATCTGCGACGCAATTCAAAGATGTGTGTGAAGTCCCTACCAATCCGCACTGGGCCCACGTGGGGACTAGCCCAAACCCTCTCGTGATGAGAGGAGGCCTGTGCCCAGCCTTCACCGAAAAGCTCATGGTGAATTCCAATTGAATTTGGCACGTAAGTAAACTTAGAGGTGCGAGCCGGAATCGAACCCCCGACCCTCGGCATGAGAGGCGGTAGGTTGAACCACTAGGCCACAAGAGCTTTTGCATGCGCAAAATAATTAGTTGTTAAACTTTACTCACCGGATCATGTATTTTATTATGATTCTCGAAAGTTATCAAGGACAGAAAACCTTTGCAGCATTTCTCGCAGCGCACATGCGCGTGTCGGTAATTCTCTGTCTCTTTTCGACATTCCATCTCTCTCCTTTGCTCCTCCTCATTCAACTTAACCACTTTAATATTATACTTATTCTCAAACTTCACATAATCCTCTTCGGTACTAAAATACCACTTGAACCCTTTCTTCTCTTTGAACGGTTTCACCGTCTCATTTTTAACCCTTTTGACCTTCTCCTTTTTAACTGCTCGCTTCTTTAACCTTCTGGGTTCCGTTTTGACGTCAATCTCAGTAGCAATGACATTTGTGAACTTGACGTCACTGACGTATATTTCTTGCTCACAATACTCTGATAAGAAGATAGAATCATCACTTTCTATATCCGGTTTGTCATCTATATCAAGTTTGTCATTTGTGTCAAGTTTATTATTTATGTCAAGGTCATTATTTATGTCAAGGTCGTTATGTATGTCGAGATTGTCGTCGGTGTCAGGTTTAGGATCTCTGTCAATATGAGTGACAGATAAATGGAGGGATAGCTTGTTAGCTATTCTATCTATGGCTTGTATGAAGTCTGTTGTAAGCTGTAAAAAAACAAATCGAAAGTGTTATACAAACTTATATCATTTTTGAAAAAAATGTGGGGTGTTATTATCTAACTAGTCTAACATGTGAAGCCGTGGTGGCCTAGTGGTTTGACCTACCGCCTCTCATGCAGAGGGTCGGGGGATCGATTCCGACTCGCACCTCTGAGTTTAAGTCCTTATGTGCGAAATTCAATTTGAATTTACCACTGAGCTTTTCGGTGAAGGAAATCATCGTGGAGCAACCTGCACACATCTGCGAAGTAATTCAAAGATATGTGTGAAGTCCCGGATCCCGATCCCAAACTCTCTCGTGACGAGAGGAGGCCTGTGCCCAGCAGTGGGACGCAAATAGGCTGTAGTAGTAGAGGTAATGCTTACAAAATGTGTATGAATCAGAGACTGCCTCAACAAGTTCTCTGCTCGTCTGCTCCGTTGCCGTAAGTCCGCACTCTTGAGCAGCAGCGCTCGGCAGAAACTGCACAGGTGTTGGGGGAACCCGTCCCACGCTGACAGCTGATGAAGAGTCAACAGAACATGTATTATTATTGGGGGGTTTGGTGGGACCATATATGTGTCACCTCGACCATGGTTGATCTTTTATGACGGCCCTTTAGTTTTGTTAGAGTTCACCTGAAATGCCCGTTGAGTCCAGGAATTTCCAGATTCTTTGGGCGGTGATATCCTGTACCATTTTTGGGTGTATAATATATGCCTCACACTACAGAACATGTAGTTAATTAATGGAAACAACCAAGTTACACACTCACACACAACACTTTCACACACTTGAATTGAATTCGTTGGAGCAAATCATAACAGTACAAATACTCTTTATTGAACACCACACAATAGAGAACAAAAGGACAGAACAAAAAGATCAGGAAAACATGTCGTTAGGTATACAGCAGGCGGTCTTATCGCTAATAGAGCGATCTCTTCCAGACAACCTTTGGGTAGTGGATATCAAGTAAAAGAGATAAGTTGGTAGGTAATGACCATGGTGCAAATCATAACATTCTCCATTTCGCAGTAAATTTTAAGTCTGTATCTATTGTGTATGAGTGCCGAAAGTACTGTACAAAACTGCAAGTTTCAGAAAATCTGCGCTTACAGAAAAATAAAGATTTATTTTAATTATTCCATGTTCAAAGATCCTCAGATATTGCCGAAAGCGTGCATTAATAATACATTGTGTATTAAGGGTGGTAAACGAGGAATTGTAGTCGAGAGCATTTATAAGGGCTTGAGACTACAATTCCTATACCGCCCGTGATACACATAATGTTCTTCATCACACTTGCGAGGAAAATACAGGAAATATTCACTAGGACGACCTGTGAACTTGTCACTGTAAGTTAATCGTTTTTGTTTGTTTTTAAATATTCCTGGCTAGTACTGGCCATTAACAATGGTGCCGCCATTTAAGTAGTTTTACTTTTTAATTTGTATTATTTCGAAGAAAACAATTTAAAACAAATACATTACGGCCCGTGGGCTCATAAGAAATCTCGAAAGCCCGTGGTCAATCTGGGCCTTAGAGACCGCTTTGCCTGCCTGTAATGCCACCGTTTTCGAGCAAGTGTGATGAAAATACACTTATAAATCTATTTATTTTTTCAGGAACTTCACGACCTTATACCACCGTCTACCTTTTATCATCGGACTACTAGACGACGGGAGGGTTTCCATCCTCATGTGGTTGAGTTTCCCATGAGTCGTACAAAGCGATGCTCTAAATCTTTTCTTGTTCGCACTGCTAAACTATGGAATTCCCTCCCTGCGTGTGTGTTCCCCAGCTCCTATAATCTTGGTGTATTCAAGTCTAGAGTGAATAGGCATCTTCTGGGTAAGCGTGTTCCACCTTAGACCCTATCATTACTTTCCATCAGGTGTGATCAGGGTCAAACGCAAGCCCATTTGTAATAAAAAAAAAAAAAAAAAAAAACCAACAAAAACCTACCGTAGTGCCCAAAGTGTCTTCGTATACTGTGTCTAAATTGTACTCGTAAATGCCGAATAACTTTATATTGGTGGCCAGACAGATTCTGCAGGCCAACAACTGTCCTTCCTCCAACTTTATAGAGGTCATTTTATACACATTCACAGTTTTAATTCACAAAATCCGATTCGATAAAATCAATGAAGATAAAATGTAAATAATTACGGCTCCTCGCTTACGTAGATGCTATAATTGCTAGTTTAGTGCGAAGTACTTGAAAATCATATTAATAGACTTTAGATTTTACTTCAACGTAATAGAGTTTTGATTCAAGTGGCAAAAAAGTTCAATATTTCGCATAAAATAGCGGGAATATTATCTACGAAAGCTGCTGTCAATTTGACGTTTTGAAGGAATGTTACCAGCATATACAGATTTTACTAAAATAGTAGTAATTAAAAAGGTTCCGTAGGAACACGAACATAAAAAAAATACGGCATGTCTAATCCAATTTAGATTAATTTGCCATACGGATCGATTATAATCAGTATTGAAGCATAGGATATTTTTTAACTCATTCATAAATAACGGACTAAAATCACGCTTGTTAATAACAGCACCTAAATTGTAATTTTAGCAAAGAAACGTAGATTAAATACTTCTGTGTTCCACTATAATTTTATCGAATGACGTATGTGGTAGTAAATGAACATTAAATTTATGTACTTCTCAACAATGTAACTGTACTCCTGTACTCCAGCGTAATTCACATTTTGTTACCATGTCTATTTAATAAATAAAATAGTTTCATAGTGACCACTTACCATCACTCGGGCTGTACGCTCGTTCGCCTATGCCATTGGTATAAAAAAAAAATCCTCGCGGACGTAAATCTAGTTACTTACTTTTTTCAAAAGCTCACCTAGCTGCGGCACTGAATGTGTTTATGTGGTGTTTCCGGGTAAATAATACGAAAGGTTAAGGTAATAGCATTTATTTCATTTGATAAATGTTTCATGTACTAACGAGCTAGCACCAATCTTACACGGCTGTACACTAATTACATTTATACATTTGCACACATTTACAATTGCTTCCAAGCTAATTTTAGGAAATACATAGTAATACCGGCGAAGTCTTGTATTTGCGCCGAAAAAAAAAAGGTAAACTTAGAATGACAACTATGGAGTGTGGAATGTGACTTGGTAAGGAGCGCAATCTTATATGGCGAAACAGTTGAAAACGTGTCCAGCGGATTTGATAAGCAACAAAACAAAACACTCTCCTCACAACCGTTTTCGCCTCAGCAGCGCCATCTGAAGGCGCTACTGCAGACTATCCGCTTAGGTGGCTTGACTGGAGTGGCGACCGCAGCGCCCCTAACCTACCCGATTTGGGGTCCACTTTTGGAACTATTAAGATTGCGCTCTTTTACTTCAACGCCCGAAATAAGTGTTGAATGCGATAATAGATGGCGCTGCCTAGGCCTAGGTAGCCTGCATAGAAATTCGAACTCCATGAGCAACTTGTCTTTAGTTTAAATAATGAATTCCCTTAAAATATAATACATATATCGTTTACAAAGACAGATGCGCCCCATCATATTCCAAATGTTTTGGCCTATAAAATGTTAACAATAAAATCTAAAAAAGAAAAAAAAATCGATGAACTCAATGCAATGAACTATGAGACAATATGACAGCAATCAATTACATTTTTAAAATCCATTTTCATAAGCTTTATATAATTTTTCTTATCACTTCACCGGTATTACTAGTATTCTCTGGTTTTCTATATAATATTAAGTCAATAGTTTTAAGTATAGACAATAGACATTATTAAAGCAAGCAAAGTTAATCTTAATGTTTCGCTGTTTTCATTAATTTATGAATCGTTCAGTAGGTACTTTTAGACAGAATCGTGTTTTAGTGGTAACTGGTGCGTGACGTCATCTCACTCAATTCACTCACGCTCGCTAAAGAGCAGATCTATATCTATGCGCAGAAAGAGCTACTACGTCATTTTTGACTTACGCCCTTTTAGAATTAGGAGATTTTAATTGTATGAATGAAATTGACGATGAAAAAAAGAAAAAAAGTGTGTCTTTAAATTTTCCCTACTTTCTAACTAGCTAATAAAATAGCTGTGTTCAAAAAATTGAATGTTGTCAATGGGGGCTATCGCGTATGAATTTGCCACTAGAGGCGCTAGTGTCGCGTGAGGTCCAATAACATTCACTTTTCACTGGTTTTGGCGGGCTTCGTGATATAAATTATAATTTATTTAATTTACCTGTTGAAAAGTGATCTCCTTCATAAAATTATCGCAAATATGGATTATATGGCGACGAATGTGAACGCTTTGAAATAAAATAAAATAAATCTAACAAAACGAAACTGCACAACATTGTGGAATAGCTACTCGATATGATGATAGTTATTTATAATTAATAAACTTAATGAGATTCAAGATTGAAAACTTTGTTTCGGCGCCGATCTTATAAAGTCGCCTTTGACAGCTATGCCTCTGGACCTTAGTCAACAGTGGCGCCAACTGGTGAGCAAGGAAGCGAGTCCCCATTAACACTTTACCGAAAGATGTTATACGCAAATGGTATAATTACAACAGTGGATTTTTAATACGAAATTTTAATGCCACTGCTCCTTTTCTAAAAAATATTTAATTGTATATGATGATTTTAGTTTTAAAATATAGTAATGAACACATAAAATGTATCGATAATTTCAAACACACGTAAAGTCGAGAATATTAACATGTCAGATATTATTGAAGTATTTTTTGGCCATTCATTTTTGATCCCCACTGAAACGCAGAATGCATAGGTCGCACTGGATATCGCCATAATATTTCTCTTAAATCGAATACTATAGCCGGGCGAGGTGTGGGACAAGGGAAACTCAACCTTAAGAACGAGAACTTTACTAAACTACCGGGTACAATACGTGCGCCACCGTACTGACGAAGGCCCGGTTCCTATATCCACGAAACGCCTCGTTTTGCCTACGGACGGTTGATTTTTGACATTTGTTCCATAGAGAATCTGTCAAATTTTAACCGTCCGTAGGCAAAACGAGGCGTTACGTGGATATAGGAACCGGCCCTAAGTGAATTCCAGCTTAGGGT
Source organism: Aethes cnicana (assembly GCA_963971205.1). Lineage (NCBI taxonomy): Eukaryota > Metazoa > Arthropoda > Insecta > Lepidoptera > Tortricidae > Aethes > Aethes cnicana. The sequence goes on along the minus strand of OZ020299.1, from coordinate 1,798,942 downwards.
GGAAGTTCACTGCGGCAGCCACAGAATTGTCCAGATACTCGACACTAAAACGTCTCACCAGAGGTGAAAGCGTATAGCGTGCTAAGTACCAGGTCCTAACCGGGAAAGTACGACAAATAATTGCATATGACCGCAGGTCACTGTTTGGTGGAGACCAAACGATAGCGCGTTGTAATTGACAGCTAGCGCCATCTATCGAAGACCGCGGTAAACTTGAGTGTATCGTGTTACAATACATAATTAAATTACAAGTTAATATAGAGAGGGAAGATTTTGACATTATTCGTCTATACATACATATAATTATATAAACAACCAATTTGATTTGTAGGCCATACAGAAATTCCGATTCTGGTGGCCTAGAAATCAAATGGCCGTACAGTAAGATCTAAAATATTATAAAACGAATTAGATTCTCTCGTACATAATTTCATTTACATATTCACAAGGCAATAACGATTGTGATGCTATTTAAGGCAGTAAAACATTATTAAAAAGCTTGAGGTTAAAAAAAATTACAGTATATATTTCTATATTGAACTATCTGATTTTTTTTCTTAAGTTAGAATAGGGTAAAATATTTTCTGAAAAAATACTACACGTAATTCAAACGTCTCTACAAATGTGTATTGAGATTCGATGTATTTCTTCGGAAATCTTGTTTTTAATAAACAATTATAATAGAGATTCGGAGGGGTATTTTAGGTATTCTACAAAAAATATCAAAAAACTCATTTTAAATGCAACAAATTAGTTTTTTTTTATATTGGGAGGCTTCTAATAGATAACATGCACTTTTTCAGTCGACAGGGTAAGTAACATTAACTTGCTTACATTTTTAATTGTTAGTCTTTTTCAAAGCATTATATTTTTTTATCAAGCGACGTTTAATATATTTTTTATTTTTACATAAATAAATATTACTGGGATATACCTCATAGGCTTCTTTGTACTATTCCTATATTATTATGTGATAATTTATTAGTTTCAGTACTAATATGATTATTATCCACCGCTTCACCAAATTTTGACAGCTTGCTGTCAATGTTGTAAGCACAAAAAACTCCTAATCCATACTAATATTATAAATGTGACAAGTGTGTTTGTTTATTTGTTCGTTTGTCCTTCCTGCACGTCGCAACGAGTGGACCGATTTGGTATGGAGATAGTTCGAGACCTGGGCAATAATATAGGGTACTTTTTATCCCGATATTTCCACGGGAACAGGTTTTCCACGGGTCAAACCAATTTTTCAATACTTCTATAACTATAACTGTCTAAATGAATAGTATCATCGGGTACGCAAATTCCAAGTCTACGCGGGACGAAGTTCGCGGGCATCAGCTAGTGCGTAATATTCTGAACAAAAACAACTAGACAAAAGTGTTGCCAGCCTCAAATGCTTATTTAAAATTACTACTAGAGAGTTTATTTGTGAAAATTTCAAACAGAGTCATAATTGAAACAGTGATAAAACAATGTTCGTACAGATAATTTTTTTCATAGTGTTTACATTACTGACGACCAAAATTCCAGAAACTTAATGCAATTGCAGGAGTACTCACAATATCAGTTTTTTTTTCAACTACCATTTTCTACCATAGGAATGTTGCCAGTATAAACATTTTGATGGTAGTTTTATTTTCATCTACAGTATACTCAAAGGTCTCGATTTCTTAAGCGGATTATCCGTTTTATATGTGTTTCTTTACGGTTTCGGTATGTAATAACAATAATAAAAGATATGTTTATAGGTCTGTCTCTGAGGCTTGTGTTTCTAGCCAGTGGCGCTCGCGGCGGCGACGGCTTCGCGTCGAGTCGGTCTGCGGACAAACATACAGATTCCTTATTATTAGTGCATTTGTGGAGTGAATACGAAAAACAATCACAGACATTAGCAACGGATCGCCGGTCTCGAGGATACGATACTACACACTCTCTCTTGTAAACTATATTTTTGTTTGTATTTTTTTTTGTACAATAAAGTGTTACTAACTTACTTCTAATGTCGATTGCCGACGTACCTATGAATCAATCAATCATTTATTCAGCAAAGATAGAATCAGAAATGAATCCGCAGTAGAACTGGGGTCACCGACATAGCCCGAAGAATTGCGAGCCTTAAGTGGCAGTGGGCGGGCACATTGCTCGCAGGACTGATGGCCGATGGGGCCGGAAAGTTCTCGAGTGGCGCCCGCGAACCGGGAGACGAGCTGGCGGTAGGCCTCCAACAAGATGGAGCGACGACCTCGTGAAGGTCGCGGGAACGGGGTGGATGCGAGTGGCACAGGACCGATCTGAGTGGCGAGCCTTGGGGGAGGCCTATGTCCAGCAGTGGACGTCTCTTGGCTGAAATGATGATGATGATGATGGATAGTATCATGATACAATAATATAGTTCTCCAGGTATGCCACTCCGGCATTCTGTAGTAGTGTGGGTGACACCGGAACGTCATTCGCAGTGCTGTGTCTTGCAAGTGTTGTATTAAAATAAAACGCATCAAAAACGGCCCCTTGTTCCAGAGATAGTTCATAATAATCGCATTAAATTTCGACTGCCGCCCCCCAGTGTTGCCAGCTAAACAAACCGCCGGCAAATTGTGCGTGAATAAACACACGCACAATAGACGCTTCGTGCCCCTCGCGACAGATCGTATCGCGTCGGAAGCTGCGGATCGCTGCTATTGTCTAATGGTGATCTGATTTTAAAGATTTCGGGATGAAATATTTTAAACTAGCTTCTGCCCGCGACTTCCTCCGCGTGAAATTCGTTAATAGCATTCCCGCGGGGACTATGCATTTTTCCGGGATAAAAAGTAGCCTATAATTATGTTGACCAGTGTTATAAACTACCTCCATACCAAATTTTACTGCAATCCGTCCAGTAGTTTTTGAGTTAAATCTGGATATACATACATACATACAGACAATGTGTCTAAAAATCGTTATTTTATGTTCAGTGTCGTTTATATAGTCAATTTTTTAAGTTTCAGACGCGACTTCTACAGACTTTATTATTTAAAGATTTTGCTAGAGTCTGGCAGATATTATTAAATAAAAAAATAAAAACCGCCTTCAAACTCCGACAGACTGCGATGTCAATGTCAAGTTCACTATATGATTATCTTTTCTTTGGGTCGGTTCACTTGACACCGACTTCGCAGTCTGTCGGAGTTTGAAGGCGGTTTTTATTTTTTTATTTAAAAATTTTTTTTCGGCTACAGTTTCCAAACATTACTATAGAAGTACATAAGTAACTCTGAAATCCTCGAAATTGACACCAAAATCATCTACGTGCTAGCAAATTTGGAGGAGTTCCCTCATTTTCTCATGGATCCCATCATCAGAACTGAACCAAATTAATATGGGACCAACTTGGAAGTACCACCTTTCGAACAAAAAAAGAATCATCGAAATCGGTTCACGTTTACTATTTATTTTTGGTGAACATACATAAAAAAAAAAAAAAAGATTCCGACGAATTGAGAACCTCCTCCTTTTTTTGAAGTCGGTTAATGATCCCCTTAATAATAAACTTGTCCCATTTTCTGTGCTTAAACCAGTAAATAACAATTGTAATGAGTAAATAATTCTTTATGCATTATAACGTCAGAAAATATTTCCTTCATTTTTGTTTTATTGCAATAAAGTGGCGACTCGACTTTGACGTTACGGTGACACGTCACCCGGATCGGCAGACCTTGTTTTCTCAGACCATGGATAGTATGGATATGGACGAGTGTGTTGGTGTCACCTTGTGTGGCTTGTCGTCCCGCAGGTCAGTGACCCCGGCGGCCCGCGCCTCTCTCGCCGCGAGCGCCTCCTACAAAAGGTCACATACTCGTAACTCAATAGAATAGTACCTTTTTATGCAAATGCGAAAAGTTTGTCATTATACCACGAGTTCCTAGTTATGTTGGCGCGAGCGAGAGCGAGCGTTAAAATTCAGGACGAGTGAAAATTACAGTTTCGCACGTGCATCAAACGCCATTTTTTTATACATTTGCGAAAAAAATAGAATAAAGTAAAAACACCAACAGGATGAAGTTCAAAAAACTCTACGCACTAGCCCGCAATAGTACATTACAGACCTAGGGTGGTGAAATCGTAAATGTCCCAGAACGCAGGTTTAAATATGCGATCTGGGGCTTTACGAATTACCACCCGTGGTTTGTCAAAAGTTTTACGTCTTGCCTTGGCCAAGAAGTGAGATTTTCTCTCCGCGTAGCGGGCAGAAAATCCCACTTTACGGCCAAGGGTGATGTAAAAAACTTTACATCCACAGAAACCTGCGATCTGGGACATTTACGAATTCACCACCCTAGGTCTGTATAGTACTATTACGCTCACTAGGTGTCAAAAAACAAAAAGCACGACTCTTCGCACTATTTTTCAATACTTATCAAGTTATAACCATCTAGGTGTTTTAGGGTACGCAAATTCCAAGTATTTGGCAACACTGAGGTCTCCGAAACGCCAAATGTCACAGTGACATTGACACTGTCGTACGAAATGATAAACGTTGACGTGGACAGCCACCACAGATCACTATTTGTGAGGTGGTGGTGCTCGCCACATAGCGATCACGAGTACTACTATTACTACTAGTACAGCCTATGGAGGGTGGGCTTTTGTATTGGTAAGGAGCGCAATCTTGTATGGCGAAACAGTTGAGAACGTGTCCAGCGGATTTGATAAGCAACAAAACAAAAAACACTCTCCTCACAACCGTTTTCGCCTCAGCAGCGCCATCTGAAGGCGCTACTGCAGACTACCCGCCTAGGTGGCTTGACTGGAGTGGCGACCGTAGCGCCCTCAACCTACCCGATTTGGTGTCCACCTTTGGAAGTATAAAGATTGCGCTCCTTTACTTCAACCCTCCATACTACAGCCTATTTGCTTCCCACTGCTGGGCACAGGCCACCTCTCATCACGAGAGGGTTTGGGCTATAGTCCCCACGCGGGCCCAGTGCGGAGTGGGGACTTCAAACACATCTTTGAATTGCTTCACAGAGGTTTCCTCACGATATTTTCCTTCACCGAAAAGCTCAGTGGTAAATTCAAATTGAATTTCGCACAGAAGTTAACTGAGAGGTGCGAGCCGGAATCGAACCCCCGACCCTCTGCATGAGAGGCGGCAGGTCGAGCCACTAGGCCACCACGGCTTCGGGAGCAGGAGTACGAAGGCCCTCATTACCTGCAACATGACAGCGGCTTCCATTTCGACCATGCTGGCGTTTCCAACGGATTTGGACAGCTCGTCTTCCTCATCTGAAACATTCAATACATCCATATCTATACTATAATAAAATAGCAGAACCCGGCGTGTCTGTACATAGAAAGAAAAGTAAAAAAAAAGGAACGGGGGGTCTAAAGATGTATGGTAGACCACAAAACAGCGATTTTTAGAAATCTTTTCTGACCGTCTGTCTATTTGTTAGAGTTAATCTCCGAAACTACTGAACCGATTTGAATGCAGTTTTCAAGGGTAGATAGAGCATCATTTGGAACAACATATAAGCTATGTTTGATTAAAATCGGATGTCGGGAAGAAAAGTTATCGGCAATTTTATATTCCACGCGTACGAAGTCGCGGGCAGAAGTTAGTTATTATTAATATTATAAATATAAATGCGAAAGTAACTCTGTCTGTCTGTTACCTCTTCACGCTTCAACCGCTGGACCGATTGAGATGAAATTTGGTATGGAGATAGTTGGACTCCCGGGAAAGGACATAGGCTACTTTTTATCCCGGAAAAACGCATAGTTCCCGCGGGAAGGCGATAATAGAATTCCACGCGGACGAACGACGCAGAAGCTAGTAAAAAAAATAAAAAGAGAAAGTAATAAGAAAGACTGACTGCGAGTTTCTTACTGGGCGGTTCTTCTCACAGGTAGCCTGGGCATAGTTAAATATCGAAAGTTTCTAGATTTGCGGAATCCGTCCCTTACGTTTGCAATCTACCTAATTATTTACAAACAGGTAAGTACTGAGGTAATAATTACTAAATATATACATGGTGGGTCAGAAAATATGGCAAATAATTAACCCACAGTATCGGCTATCGATTCTGAGTACATTGTATAGGTCTTAATTTTTTTTTGAGTTGGTAAAAAAAATTATATAGGATATATTGTATAGGATTCAGGCGTCGCTCACACAACCAATCCCATATACATTTTTTTTTTTACCAACTCAAAAAAATTAAAGACCTATACAATATACTGAGAATCGATAGCCGATACGGTGGGTTAATTATTTGCCATATTTTCTGACCCACCGAGTATAAAACTCAAAGGTGACTGACTGACTGACATAGTGATCTATCAACGCACAGCCCAAACCACTGGACGGATCGGGCTGAAATTTGGCATGCAGGTAGATGTTATGACGTAGGCATCCGCTAAGAAAGCATTTCCCGAAATTCCCACGGGAACGGGAAAAAACGGGATTTTTCATTTTAATATTTCTGCGCATACGAAGTTGCGGGGAAAACCTTACTAAATAAGATTAATCAGGTAATTATGCAATAAATGTGTGTGTACCAGTACGCGGGCCAACGATCCACTCTCCATCTCCGGATGAAACGAATGTCGGTAAGGGCGAGTTGCGCGCCGGCTAGATTCAGGCGGGTGACTCCGTGGCCATTCTGTATGTAGTAGTATAGAATATTCTGCGAGTGTGGTATAATGCTGGGCCCGCGTGGGGACTCTAGCTCAAACTCTCTCGTGATGAGAGGAGGCCTGTGCCCAGCAGTGGGATGCAAATAGGCTGTAGTAGTAGTAGTATAATGCACGTACCGTGTATGGAGAACAGGGCGGGCGGCGGCCCCTGGTTCCGCAGCGCCACGGTGTCGCCCTTGAGCCGCGCGGCGTGCGCTCTCAGCCGCGCCTCGCACCCCGCCGTCCAAGCGCTGTCGGTGCTCGCTCTGGAAATAACGCCCAACAAACATACTTCACGCCACCGTTGCCCATAAAGTGGGATTTTCTACCCGCTACGTGGGGAGAAAAACTCACTTCCTGACCAAGCCAAGACTTAAAACTATAGATAAACCATGGACGGTAATTCGTAAAGTCCCAGATCACAATCCCATATTAATGCACAAACACAAACACCTGCGCTCCGGAACATTAACAAATTCACCGCCCTAGGTCTGTAATATACTATTTCACCACCACCACCACAACACCTATTTACGGCCCACTGCGGTGCGGGGACTTCACAAACATCCCTGAATTACTTCGGACAAGCGTACAGGTTTTTTTTTTAACTAGAACACAAGCTCATAACTCTATATGCCGTAAGAAAGATACTCTGACGGTGCCGAAAGCCAATCTAATGTTGGTTAGGAAAAATGCGTATTATATGGCTATGTTGATTTATAATAAATTACCGAACAGCCTAGACAAATATCTTGAAGAAAACTGTTTTTATTCTGTGAATGAATTTTTAAATGTATATAACTATTATTGATATTCAAGATATTATACACATATTTTTATTTATTTATGAAATATTGTAAATAACTTCTTGTAACTAGCTTAATTTACTGATTTTAAAATACATTGGATAAGGACTAAGTTTAATTCAATATTTGTACGTTGTAAATACAACAGAATATGCATGGAAATCGCATCTATCAACATCTTATTGTACTCACCCTATTCTCGACAAATAAATATATTATTATAATATTATATTCCTCACGATGTCCTCCTTCACCGAAAAGCTCCACGAGGCCACCACGACTTCGAGTTAAGTTACAATACAATATACTTTATTGAACACCACACATTCAAAGAACAATACAGACATAATGTAATTACACAAAAAATATGGCTGTATGCTTATTAGCGATCTCTACCAGACAACCCTTTGATAGTGGAGATAAAAAAAAACTAATTAGGTTGGTACGCGGTGCTCTGTACTGTAGTTACCTTTGCATTTATACTATTAGTATGTATACTCCCTGTGTGAACTCCCCAATCCGCACTGGGCCCGCGTGGGGACTATAGCCCAAACCCTCTCGTGGTGAGAGGCCTGTGCCCAGCAGTGGGACGCAACTAGGCTGCAGTAGTAGTATACTCACTGCGAGTCGTGCTGCAGCCACGGGCCGGGAGATAATAATGGTTCTCCGATAACAGCTGACGTATTTTCACTGTCCAATCGAGCCAACAGCTGTTTAGCCACCGATTCCGCGGCCGCCCGCTGAAAAAAACGACAGTATTTTATTATTATAAGCAAGACCACGATCTCACCTGATGGTAAGGGAGCGTTCAAGTATTACGTAACAAATTTGGGAGGGGGGGGAGGGGTCTTGTAAAACGTTACGATGCGTTACAGGGACGGGAGGGGGTGTTTGAACTACGCGTTACGTAACATTGTTTCCGGTACTTTACGCCACATAATTGTGATTTTTAGGTAAAAATGGTCACTTGGTGGAAAAGTACTAAGTACAAAGACTAAGAAATATGAACGATCTCCTCGATTTGTTGCTGCTAAGGTGTATAATGCATTGCCAGCACGTGTGAAGTCTATGACTGGTACAAAGTTTTTGGCGTCTATAAAAAAAATCCTCATTGGTATGTGTCCTTACAGTCTTGATGAATATTATCAGTTGAATAACCCTAAGTACTCGTAATTAATCAATTTTACCTACTAAGTATTGTTGTAACCATAAGACTGCCATTTGTAATTTTAAAAAAATCTTTAGACATTTTAATTTATTGTATGTATGGATATAATTTAACTGTGTAATAGTTTATAAGTTATTGTAAATCTGTTGTAGCTACACCCTTTGGGTAAAATTTTTCAATTTATGGCTTTAAATAAATAAATAAATAAAGTAACGCTTTACTAGGGGGGAGGGGGGCGGACAGAAAAACGTGACGGTGCGTTAATGGGGGGGAGGGGAATCAAAAGTCTCCAAAAATTGCGTTACGTAGTACTTGAACGCTCCCTAAGTGACGATGCGGTCGAGGGTGAGACATGGTTACTTAGATAGTACCTGTTCACTCTCGACTTGAAAAGATCCAAGTTATAACTATCGGGGAAGAGTGCGGCCGGTAGAGAATGCTTCATCATGCGAACAGCTAAGGAGTGGAATTGGCTATGGGTGAAAAATGACAATGTCCTCGATTATTTTTTTAAGGATAGGAATAACCTTCCGTATCAAGAGAAAAAAATCTCAGAATTTTCCGTGCCGTAGATTCTGCGTAAAAAATAAAATTGGTTTTGCGTTATGACGATTGAAATAAAGGTGTTCAAGGGGTCCAAGTATGCAGCACTACTTCTTGAAAAAAAGTGTTCATACTATTGACATTATTGATTTTTTCAAGAAGTAGTGCTGCATACTTGGACCAAGGAAACACCTTTATTTCAATTGTCATAACACTTTAATTCCGATATTTTTTTCTCTTGATACGGAAGGTTATTCCTATCCATAAAAAAATAATCGAGCACATTGTCATTTTTCACCCATAGCCAATTCCACTCCGTAGCTGTTCGCATGATGAAGCATGAAGCGAAGCGCTTCGTGCGCGCTGGAGGAATATCCACAACATAAGGATGGAAGCCAAGACCACGTCTAGTCCCGTAGTGACTGATGGCCGATGGGGCAAGAAAGTCCTGGAGTGGCGTCCGCTAACCGGTCGACGAGCTGTCGGTAGGCCTCCAACAAGATGGAGTGACGACCTTGTAAAGGTCGCGGGAACGCGGTGGATGCGAGTGGCACAGGACCGGTCTGAGTGGCGCGCCTTGAGGGAGGCCTATGTAGGTATGTAAGCAGTGGACGTCTATCGGCTGAAATGATGGTGATGATGAAGTCATCCATGTAAACTAGTCAAAATTCAAAATTATTTATTGCATAGCCACATTACTAAAACTTAGGTGGTATGACAAACTTTTAACATTGACAGCCAACACCTTATAGACAGTGGCGCCATCTAGTGACCAGAAATACGGTTTCTCATTGACTAGTGTGACTCACCTCGGTCTCCGTGCTGTGTGCCGTCTCGGCGAGCGCGAGCAAAACGTCGTAGGTTTCGAGCGCGCGGTCGGCGGCGCGGAGAGCGAGACAGACGGACACCGAGGACGATTCCTGCACCGCGCACGCGCACGACAATCTGGGAATACAATTTATTTTATTTGTTATCCTTGGACAATGTAGTATTTATTTATTTCAATAAGACACGCCAACAGCATACATATTCAGCATTAACATAAACACTTAAGGGTAAGATCTATTCCGATATGTATGCCTCATTCTCTAAATAGTTACATGCAACATCTGACTTAATATTGATTAAATAAAGGCATAAGATTTAGAAAACAGTTATAATATATATATACATAGTGGGTCAGAAAATATGGCAAATAATTAACCCACAGTATCGGCTATCGATTCTAAGTATATTGTATAGGTCTTTAATTTTTAACGAGTTGGTAAAAAAAATAATTGTATATGGGATTGGTTGTGTGAGCGACGCCTGAATCCTATACAAAATATATTCTTTTTACCAACTCAAAAAAAAAATTAAAGACCTATACAATATACTTAGAATCGATAGCCGATACTGTGGGTTAATTATTTGCCATATTTTCTGACCCACCATGTATATGTATATATTATGGTTTATGTATGTATCTATTTACTTATTATATCTAATATATAAAATTCTCGTGTCACAGTGTTTGTAACCAAACTCCTCCGAAACGGCTCGACCGATTCTTATGAAATTTGGAATGTATGTTCAGTAGGTCTGAGGATAGTACGTAAGCTATTTTTCATACTCGAAAAAATCCAAGGCGGTACGAAGTCCGCGGGGTCAGCTAGTATATCATATAATATACAATAATGTTTATATATCATAATTATAAGGAACTGTCGGTGTTTCCTATTTGTGTACATTTTATTCGTCTATTCCGGCACTTTCCTCTCCTCTGCTCAAAGGTTGACTGGAAGAAATTCCTTAGAGGGATAAGTTCACCTTTGTACATTGTTATTGTTTGTGATTTTTGTGTGTGTATTAATTTTGTGGTGTACAATAAAGTGTTATTTACTTATTTACTTACTTTATAGTTCAGTACACAAAACAATAGGGAAGATTTAGTTATTTAAGGCCCTTCCCTGACCCAGCATCGTCAAATTGCTCATTTAAGATCATACTTTTCTAAGAAATGTTAAAAGTTAAAAATATGAAAAAAAAACATATGTTATATTTGATTATATCATCCTAACATTGACAGCTTTCGTTACACGTTTCATGAAACTTCGCTCGATACAATTTAATTCCAAAGTATCCTCTAACTCGGAACTTTAATCCAACTTTACTCCGGTTTATTATATCAAACAGTGTGAAACTAAATATAACAGAAAAAATATCCATATTATATGCATACATCGACAGTTTTATTGCTATGTTTTAGCCGGTATTTATAATAGTATATAGTTTTCTTTAATTTAAATTATTTACATTTCATATGTCTTATTATAATTAGTTTATTTATTATTATTATTAATTCATTGTTTTTAAATAGGTCATCATCATTTCAGCCAAAAGACGTCCACTGCTGGACATAGGCCTCCCCCAAGGCTCGCCACTCAGACCGGTCCTGTGCTACTTGCTTCCACCGGTTTCCCGCGACCTTCACGAGGTCGTCGCTCCATCTTGTTGGAGGCACCGACAGCTCGTCTCCCGGTTCGCGGGCGCCACTCGAGAACTTTCCGGCCCCATCGGCCATCAGTCCTGCGAGCAATGTGCCCCGCCCACTGCCACTTAAGGCTCGCAATTCTTCGGGCTATGTCGATGACCCCAGTTCTACTGCGGATGTCCTCATTCCTGATTCTATCACGCAGAGAAACCCCGAGCATAGCCCTCTCCATTGCCCTCTGGGTG